>JAURVB010005826.1:0-52593 GCA_033002965.1 Piper betle
GTATAACAAGCTGGCTATGAGAGCAAACTCTCATATGAAAGAAAACATCATATACTCCACGTGAATACTCTGAAGGGCACTACTGAGGAGCCACTGGGCTGCAAACCCGGTAGCATCCCGAACTTACTGATCTGCTGCTGGTATTGTGTCGCTCTCGGCACTTCTTTTTCACTACTTCTCGTGAAACTTTATCCTAAGCCCTCTCCGTACCTCCATATTTCTCCTGGCCTTCGAGCACGAAGGCCGAGTACTCTCAGGCAGTCGCCTTTAGTACCCTCTGAACCACAAGTCCGGACATGCGCTGTACTAAACAGTACCCGTAAACCTCCACGTTCTCCGGGTGTGAGGAACTCAAACGCGGAGTTGTCAGGATCCCTCGGGAATGGAACAGTCCGCTGGCACTAATCCAGAGCCCGCTTTGACTGTCACTGGCATCCTCTGCATGGTACGTGCAGTCGATTTCTCCATCTCTCGTCTCACTGAAAACGCGAAAACTACATATATATAGGGCTGGGTAGGGATTTATATAATAGGCCCGAAGGCAACTTGTAGTGGATCTTGTTTTCGAAATCATCCTCGAGGGATCTCATCCTCGAGGGGTTATTAATCCGGAAAACTATTCGGTTAAATGGCCCGAGTTAAGTGGGATCCGATAAAGCGCCACTTAACTCGTCCTGTAGGCAATAAAACAAACATACAATAGAAAAGAGTAAAACAGACGAGTCCTAAACGGACCTGGTAGAAGCTCCAAGCGTGTCATCGCGCCTAGGCGGCGAGCTCCTATTCTGTACCTACACATCAAAACTAAATACTAACGCCTGCTAACTAAATGATGCATCAAACTCAACACAATTAAACACAAAATCATCAATCGTCAAATAACCATAAATATGAAAATAACTCTAACTCATCCTATTCATGACAATTTTATTGTATTTTTCCTAAGTTACATCATACACGATTATCATGCTCAATTTACTTACTTCATTAGATCACTTAACCTCCATGAACTATCAATCACATCATGTAACTTATCACTTCATCACTTATCCTCCATGCACTATCAATCACATCATAAATCAATCCTAGCATGTTGTGCTAACAATCATCATCAATTTTAAATAATCAAATCAGAGGTAATTATACCTCACGTCGTCGGCAATCGGCGACGGCTAGGGTTCGGTCGCGCGTCTCGGAGCTCAAATTCGGCGCTCGTCGGCGTCCGACGTCTCGATCGGGATCGACTGGATGAGCTCAGCGGAAGATCCGGCGAATTCCGATGAATTCCAGAAATTCCAATTTTCCGACGCGGTTTTCGACGGCTCGGCGTTTTCCCCAGCTTCCGGCGGCGTCTACTGGCCGGAAAGTGGTTGTGTTGGGTACTCTTTGAACCGGTTCGGCGAGCCCGACTCATTTACGAGGTCGACACGGGCCAACGGAGGTAACGGCTCGCCGGAAAAAGCTTAAAACAGAGTGGTGACGATGGGAGAAGAGTCTGGCCGATCTAGGAGGCGCTGGCCTCCGTTCCGGTCAGGGGAAGGTCATTGGGCGGTCGGTGGTGCTGAGGCGACCCTCGATCGTGGCGACAATGAGTCGCCAACGAGCAGAATCGGCAACGCGACCGAAACTTGACCACAGCACTAGGCACGGCAATTCCGGTGCCGCGGCAGCTGGCAGCGGCCGGGGCTGGTCGGGTGACACGGCAACGCCGTGGCGGAGCTAGGGGGCGACGATCGACGGCCGGGCGGGCGTCCACGGCAACGGCGGTGGCATGCACAGTGGCGGCCCGCGGCAAGGGTTTGGGGAAGAAGAAAGGAAACGTCGGGGGTGTGTGTGGTGGCAAACTCGTAAATATTACTTGACTCGTCTCCGACTCGAGGTCAAAAATAATATTTAAGTCGTAAAAAATTTTCAAAAAAATATGGAAAAATCTCATAAAATCAAACAGCACCAAAAAAATTATAATGATATGCTCTAGAACTATTAACCCACCCAAAATGCCCGTAATGCGTTAGGTAACGGCCTAAAACTAATTCTACGATCCATTATATATTATAATAAAAAAAATGAACTGCATACTCTCATATATTCTGATAACCCGTTCTTTTCTGTTGTGTTCATGACATTATCATCATATACTTCGGTACACATGACCCTCATGACTCATACACGAGACTGGCGTCGACTCAGTACACGTGTTCTGAAACAAACTCGACTCGAAAATAACGATCGAACCGACCAGTTCTGAATATAAAACCCCAACTCGAATCGTAAGTTTTACATGGCGGCCTAATACACCCAGAAAAAGTAAACAAGAATTCCATGATCTTTCATAAGGAAGTAAATGAAAGTGTGCTGTTACATATAGACACAAATGCACATATTAAATGCTGCAACCTCAATCAAAGCCAACTGTGCTTTAAGTAATTCAATCCTTGTAGGAGTGGAAGAGTTTACAAAGAGAAGGTTGAATCTGTCAACGCCCTTTTGCCTTTCTTCTTCACAGTGAATCAAATGTTCATAGAAGTTCAGATCAAATTTTGACTCGCCAAAATTTTGATGGCACCAGCGGCAGTGGTGATCATTGCAAAAGTAAGTGGTGTTACACACTGAGCAAATGCCCAGCAACTCAGCGCATCACTTCTTTCCATGCTTCATAGCACATAAAGCTAAGGGATTAAAGTATTCTTTCCGATGCCATTTTTGTGTATCAAAGTATCTTTTTAAGGCAGCACTCCGCTCCTTCTCATCACCTCCAACCTCAAATTTAAATGAATCTGATTTCTCCGGGACATCCGTATTTACACCACAGACAACACTTGCTGGACTATCATCTTCAAAAATGTGATCAATGCTGGAACTTCGAAGTCCTTTAACTTCAATTAATTTTCCATGAGTAAGCTGGCCAGTTTTCTTTTTTAGGGTTTCTTTAAAAGTTGTTTCAACTCTTTGCAGCATGGAATGTAGATGGGATTCTCTAATTCCACGGGTATCCAATGAAGATAGAAGAGCCTCAAAACCCTGCGCATAAATATTGCGTCAAGGGAAAATTAAACAAAAGACCAAAAACAATTTGCTTCAAAGAGTTTTAGCAACCTTTTGACTAACAATTACCTCCACTGAATCAATAAGCCTCCAGCGGCCATCTTGAGATTCAAAAAATCCGCCCAGACCCAGGATTATACTTAGATGATGTAACAAACTGCCAGTAATGGTTACGCCTGCGATCATGACCAGGAGGCAAAGACCTGTACATGCACATTTCTTCGGCTTTGTTACTAATATAAGACTTTAATTGAGATCAAGACTTCTCAGCAGCAATATATCCATATTGCTGAACCTGAGCATTATCAAGCAACATGTCTGGGCTGCACATAGTAGCATTATACATGTTAACATTGGTTGGATCATTCACAGGTTCTTGCTTTGACAAAGGGGTTAAGGATATATCAGCATCATCTCCAAGCTGCGGGCTCTGACCACCGCCTTCTGCAACACCAGCATTTGCCTCAGACTTGAGATACGACAAATATGGTGTCCTACCCATAAATTCTTCTTTCATGTGCCTTTTATCCAATTGTGCTTCAGCCCACATTTGCTTCTTAAGACAATTAGAAGCCTCCAACCGCTCCTAAATGTTTAAACATCAAATAAACAAGGTGAATGGGATTTAAATATTAGCAAAACAAGGTTATAATAATCTCACCTCAACCCCAATAGAGTTTCCTTCAATTGCAACACCTACTAATGCAACAAGAGCATTAAGGCGTTCCTCCACTGTAAGATCAGAATATTCTCCTTCCATTAGTCCTTGAACCCATGGTTTGCCAGCATTGCTTTCATCAATTTCAGCCCCCTCAAAATCAATATTGTTTGTGTCCTGTGAGTTCTCTACAGCATCAAGGGCTTGACCATTGGCAGCATTGTTTGCACCGTTGGAACCTTCAAAAGTAGATGAAGAACCTTTTGCAAACCTTTTCTTCCTTTCATCCGCAGAAGAAGCCTCCATTTGCTCAGTTAATTTTTCACTTAAATCTGCCCCTTCAACTGCATCATCCACTTCAGGATACTCCGCACCTTCACCATCAAAATCTTCCTCCTTGTCAACATCATCGGGAGATTCAGGGTCTTTCTCTGCTTCATCTAAATCTGACAGCCTATTTTGAAAAATCTGTACTTTCTCTCTGGCGGCTGCTAAGATAGGCTCAGCATCTGCAGGATCCTTCCTGTATGGCATACGTACACAGTAAGTGGAGGGGGCCGTTCTTTCAAAGAGTAGTGTATCCCTGGACAGTGCTGCAGCAATTGTCCAGATTTCTTAAAAAGAATGGTCCAATAAACAGGATGATTGTTTGCATCTCATTGGAATCGACATGAGACAAAGTGAAAAGAAGTTAGATTACCTGAATTTTTTCGGCAACTTCTAGTATAGTAAGTCCCCTTTCACCTTCAAATGATAAAACATAAAAAGCAGCAAACTTCACTGTGCCAGGGGTCAACCGATGTCTAGATCTATGTCGATGAGTGTATCTTTTTTCTTGCATCAGGGCAACTGCATTTTCAGCAGCAGAACCATTGCGCAAAGTGGAAGTAATGTCTTCACCATCGTGTCCCTGTAAATAGAAGGAAATAATTGGTTGTGTAGTTCACACGATGGAAAACAGAGAGGAAAATACATCAGCTGGATTTTTCCTAGAAATAGAACAAAATATTGGTGGACATGAGTGGACGTTGAAAGAAAAGGAATACAGGAAAAGCAAATGGCAATCTTAATGCTTGGAAGTATCAGGGTGAGAAAGAAGACCCCCTTTTTCAATGCTAGATGAAATTTCGACACATGATCTTGCTTTTAAATTTTCAATTATTCGATTATTCAATGAACTTGTCACATCTGCCAAGGTTTTCCTCTCTACTTTTGGGTATCTAGAAAGATATTGAACTACAAGAACGCTACCTCGTTGTCATCACGATGATAAACTTGCTGAACTGGTCTTTTCTTCAACCTTGGACCAAATCCAGTAGAGATTGCCAGTTGTTGCAATACTTCAGGCCAGGTAGCAGGACTCAAATGATGTTGCCAGGTTTGTATGTTGAAACCCCATAAATATGCCTATTGAAAGAACAAAAATATATAAGACTACAACTAGCAGAAAGCAAGTAATTAAGAAGACTAGTAAGCACATTAATCATAAACATTATACCCCTTCAACAATTTGAGGGTGGCCACCTCCAGGGTTAGCAGCACTACTTTGGTTGGCTCCCAGACCAACAGAAGGTGTTCTAGCAACATCTTCAATATCTTTTATGATGGATTTCAGAAGAGAAATATGAATTTCACCTGACAACCTTGGATCCTAGAAAAGAAATAATTGTAAGAAACCTAGACAACCTACAGCAAATTAAATGCAGATTTAAAAAATTTTACTTTCTGATGAAGAAATGACCCAAATAGAACTCACATAATCATGCAATGCTTGAACAAACTCATCAAGCGTAAAGGGCCATAGCTCCAGCACATCAGTAAATGTGATTAAGAATCTCCAAACCTGCAGATTCCAATTGAAAGAGTCAAAAGGCCAAAAAAAGGAGAGAGAAAATGACAAATTCCAGAAAATGAATGAACATCAGGCATCCACATAACAGAGAGGAAGAAAGGATAAGACAAGAGGTTGACAGTACCATAAGCAGGTTTGCAACATTTTCCTCAGAATCAATCCAAGGCTTGACTTCAAAGGGTTTCTTTAACTGGACTGACTGGGAGGAAACACAGGTAACATATCTGCAATAAAACAATGGTGGTAAATGACCTTATTGCAAGATTTTATCATGGAATAATATAGAAAATGTATTAACCTATTTGTGAAGAAGAAAGTTTGATTTAGAAATCATCTATCTACCCTTAAATGAATCAAGATTCTGCAATGAGTCATCATCAATAGAGAGCATTGATGGAAGACCCTTGCTTGATGCAGCCACCTCCATGAGTTCTAACCGCTCATCCTCAATGAGCTCCATAGATTCACAGGCAATCCTGCAAGCGGTGGCCCTCTCATTAGCAGCTTTTAACCTAGCTGCTTTTTTCTCTCTTCTTTGTTCTTCCTTCAATCTCATTTTCTCCACCTGAAGAAACAAGAAAGTAACACTTCTCTATATAACCAAAAACAAAAAGACCCAACAAAAAACTACACCAAAAAATAAAAAGCTGTCTTCTCCCGCTTACCCTCAGACTTTGCTTTTGTAAAAACTTCTCTTGCCTTTCAGATTCACGCTTTTGTTCCCTCTGGAACCTTTCCTCTTCCCTCTGTCATTCACGTAGCACCCTTTCTTCTTCTTTCTGCCTCCCACGGTCAAGCCTCTCCATTTCCCTTCTCATTTGCTATTCTCTCTAGTGTTTTAACTACTCGAATGTGTACATTACCATAACAGAATCATCTTAAAATTACATTGCTACCTCTAGGAATGGATTACCTTTCTTCTCATAATATCTTGCTTTTTGATCTCTTTCCTTATCTGTTTTTCATGAGCTTCAACCTCCTTTTGTATTCGGGCTTCTCCACTCTGTGCAAACACTTGCATGGGTTAAAACCATCAAAGAGATAGACTTTGAAAGTAAGCATGGCAATAGTAGAAGTACCTTCCGCTTCCTATCCATTCTAGATGGTTCCTCTTCATGGAGCATTGGCCTCTCAGAGGGCATAAAGGGACTATCCAAACTCATGAGTTGATGGGAAGAAAAAGGTGAATCTGACCCCACACGCATGAAGGAGTTTCTATGCGTAAGCATTTCATAATCAGCTGGAACAGAGGGTAGAACATGTCCCTGCCGACTATGTTGAGGCAGCACACTAACACCAGATGCTGGAGTTTGATAGTCATGTCCCATTACCACTTGGTCATTACCATGGTAATAAGGATCTGATGGAAATTCATATAAGTGAGATGCACTCACTCTCACATATGAATCAGATCTGACACTTGGCTGCTCCGGAAGGAACTAATATTCTTGGACAGCCCTACTAGAATTATGGGGGTGAGATGTTTTTCTTTTCACACCAGAAGAACCTGGTAAATATTCTGTTGTTGGTAAGAAAGGCAACACCTGAAAAAGTAAGACATGGAGATAAGTCACAAGGTCAATAGAACAAATAAGAGAAGCAAGGTCCAAGAGAAAAGATTGCAGAATGGACTTTGTTAAACGTAGGTACCTGTCCCTCGTAGAGTTTATTGTCATAAGATCTTCCAGCTTGCTTTGGCATGGTTGATAAGGGAGCTGCAAGAATAAAGTCAATGACATAAATGTCACAAGCTTCAAGCCTTCAATCACTAATAAATAACAATTGAAAGTGAAAATTAATACAGAACACATTCTATTCTATTATACAACACCAAAACTTGTGACATGCCAATAAGCGTTCAAACCAAACTCTACAACAAACTCGCCAATAGCTCAATGATGGCATTAATACACAAGAAAGCACTTATATTAAGCTACTTCAATCAATAGTTTGCCAAATAGTCACTTGAGATGAAGTTAATCAAAAATGGCCAAGGCAATGGAAATGCACACAAGATGATCTAAACTAACAAATGAAGATGAATAAATAACAAAAGGTTCAACCAAATGCTAGCGGCATAAAATCATTCTTCAAACAGTCAGCTTTACTCGATTTTGATCCATTGTTTCTGCAACTGTAGCTCAAAATGAAGTTAACTTACTAATAGCCCATAAAAAGAAAACATTTACAAGATGATTCCAACAATATAAAGCAAATAAAATTTACAAAAAGTTCATTCCAATGTCAATAGCATTAATGTTCTCTAAAGCACTAATGTCATGTGATGTCTGCTCTAAAGCACTAATGTCATGTGATGTCTGTTTGATTTTCCCACTAGCTGCTCTCAACGTAGTAAAACCAACCAACAACCATGACAATAGAAACATTCATAACATAATCGAAACAAGCACAGAAATCTACCCATAGGAGCTCCAAAGGCATCTGGCGGCAAAGGATCAAATTCAATCCCCAGAATTGGCCCATCCTCCCTCAAGGACTCCCCAAGCTGCAATTCCACGAACGAAATCGCCCGCAGCTCCTTTATTGACTGGGGTGACTCATAGTACCTTGTCACCAACGGCATCTCCATCCCCATCCTCCCCACAGCCGGCAGCTGCAGCGACAATGGCAACCGCAACATTGCCTTCCTCCCCCTACCATAAGGGTAATCACTGTTTCCCATTTCACCCCCTCAACATCCCCTCCGCCACGGCCACCACCACTATCCTTCTTGCCGCGTTTTCCGGAAGTGCTGTTGTTCCTGTCCTTGAGCCGCCGGTGGCAGAACCACATCTGCAGCTGTCTATCGGTGAGGTTGAGCTTCACTGACAGCTCCGCCCGCTGCGCCTCCGACGGGTACGCTTCCGCTGCAATCGAGATCATCACCACCACAACCCCATATCAGAAATCACCACCACCACCACCACAAACAGTCAAGAAATCAAACCTAGAATCATCACCAACCAATTCCGAATCGAAACCATCACCGGCAAATGAACATCAACAAGTATATCAATCAATGCGAACCCTAGAAAATGAAAAGTGTTCACCAATCTCCATAACCACATCAAAATCATCACTGGAAAACGAAACAAACAAACAAATCAACCAATCAACCAAAACCAACCCTAGAATCAAAACCACACAAACCTGCATAGCTTTGCTCGAGGACCTCCAACTGGTACGCCGTCTTCACCTTCCTCTTCGACGACTTCTCCCCTCCGGCATCGGTCGCTTCCCCTCCCCTCCCCCTCCCCATCCGCTACCCGCTCCATCTCCAAAGACGCCAACATTCACTCACCCCAGCACCCCATCATCGCCCTCCCGGACCGCAGAGTCGGCGATTTTGGCCGAGATTCGACGCCGGAGACAGCGATTTCGAGGGCGAACGAAAACCGGAAACGAAGAAAGATGATAGCTTTGTGATGGGATGATGAGAAGAACACGAAAGATCCATGTGATAGGATCTTGTTTGGGCTCTTTGCACAAATAATTTTTTCTCTTTTTTTTTCCTTCCATTTTTTTAGCCGATTTTTTCTTTCTGTTTTTGTTTTTGATTGCAGGAGAGACCATTCGGTCGAACGGATTGAACCCAATTTCCCAATAGAAGTTCGGACAGAAAATTTTAATTATATTAAATTCAATTAAATAAAAATATTTCAATTCGATTCACATCAATTTATTTACAAAAAAAAATTACTATAATTATATTCAAATTAATTATTATTTTTATATAAATTAAATTTTAAAAAATATAATTTAATTATTATAATCATATTTAAAAGTATTCTATACATAAATATTATTAAAATCATTTTTTTAAAAATTAATAATAATCCACATAAAACATACATATTTAGTTTTCTTTTAATTTTTTGATCAAGTTCGATACTAAACTAAAATTTCTCATACTTAAAAAATGTGCTTAAATGTTTGAACTGAACCAAATTTGAATATAATGGGTGGAATGGGGAGATATTGGTTGTCTGAGCATCGGTGAGGAGATTATTAAGAAATAAAAGTTTGAATCGGCTTTCAACTTGATAAAAGCTTGTCCGTAGTTTCGAGTTAAATTTCAAAGAAGCAAGCATTGGCTTGTTTCAAATTAATTTTTGGTATGAAAGCTAGATATTTTAAATAAAACTTAATTTTATATACTACCTTTGCGAAATATAATTGAAATAATGCCTATTTTATTTTATGCAACAAATTAAGGTATCAAGCTCCCACGTGCTTCTTTTTTATATTATGGAAAAAGAGAGATTAATTAACTAATTAGGAAGGATTTAATCGCCCCAAGAAGCAAACTCTAATTTGAGCTCGAATAAGTTTCAAGGATACAATTGTTCATGTTCTTTCGTCGGATAATGTGTTAAATTAATATATGATATTAAGTTTTGCCGGATTGATAGCTTTGCACCCTTACTATATATCGTCGATGTCGCATCAACAACAATTAATTAATAAAAGTAGATTTTTGGATCACTCTTGAGTTCATATTTAAGTGCTGAATTTAACACATTCACAACAAAAAGCAAAAGCAGAACAAATACACAAACTATCATATCTGCAATGACGCAAGGAGTCATGGTCTTCATCTAATGGCACCAAGGTCGAATCTCTGGAGAGAAATTCTAAACGCAGGTCATCAGGTGATAACTTGTTGCTTTCTGGGTGGCAGCAGCATTCCCCCGGCTCAGTTCCATAATGCTTCGGAGCTTCCTTGGAACTCGATGCATTAGAATCCAAAACAAGCTGGCAAGCTCTTTGTCCTCGAAGTTCAATTGTGCCATTCTCAACACTGAATGAAGCTTGAACGGCAGCAAGCAAATTGAGAGAACAAGTTTCAACTACATCATTGATTCCTTCTATGGTGCATCCATCCATTAGATTACCACCTTTTTAAGATAAAGGCATGAAACCATTCAGATAACTTATGTACACAATGAGAAGAACAGATATAGCGACACCAATATTCAGTGTCCGCATCAGAAGCCACAGATTCCACCAAATGGTGTGTTTCTTCTCTAACAATCAAATTGCTCAAGACTTGAGAGGGCTCAGAGTTTGATGAGCACAGCTGAGCAAATGATTCTGATAATGATGAAGATTGGTTACATCAACACAATGAGCGATCTTGACAACTTTTTTCCGTTTAACCGGCATAAAAAACTCGACCTCATCATCGAAAAGCCGTCTTTACTCTTCTCCGTCGACGCCGAGGAACCACTAACCTTCCCCCCAGACCTAAGCCGCAAACCACAGTTCCCACCATCCTCCAACTCCTGATTCCTCAACCCAATCCCTCGACTTTCTCTCAAATCCCTGAACCTCCTCCCCTGGGCCTCCTCCGCGGCGAGATCGACCGGTCGGGAAGCTCCGGCGGCCTCCGGAGCGGCGTCGACTCCGACGGCGCAAATCCCGGATGGCGTCCAGTCTTTTCTGCCGCCTGGGGCGGGGTGTCGACGATAGCGCCGCTTGCGTCGACTGGCGATGGAGTCCACCTCCGCCGCCCCGGCAGCCGACGAAGAAGAGGGCATTGGATTCAGAGAAGGGCGTGGAGAGAGGATGTGGAGGGGTCTGTGGGAGGAAGATGGGAGCTTACACCACCAGTAGAGGTGGGACGGTAATGTGTTCGATAGAATGCCGAAGCGAAGCAAGAAGGAACAGGGGCACCCCAGGTCTCGCGAAGGCTATGAGTTCAGAGCCCAGCATGAGCTCGAGTGGAGTTAGTATTTAAGACTTTGTACGAGTGGCAGCCCCATTCGACAACGTTTTGGTTAGGCATCATATGTAAGGTAAAACGAGCACTCTGAGAACAGGATGGAATTACACTAACAGAGCAGAGGCTACAGAATCGGATAAAAAAGTCCTTTCCAAACACGGCAGAAATCTCGGCCGCCTCCGACAATGCTACAAACAGAGCCGCACTTGACTCTCTGATCGAAGGACAAGAGAGCATTTCGTTGTTGATATGTACTCCTGTCGTCGTCTTTATCTATCATATCAATACCATATTACATTTTGCGTATTACGATCATTCCTTACCAGCGAACATCAACATTATTTGAGAAGCTACAAAAACAGTATGAAGCAATGTTTCAAACTACACCAGAATCCCAAGGTTGGTCTGCTTCTAATTATGATAACAATTCACATTAGAACTACGCAGCATCCCTGCAAAGCGATACGTAAAAATGTGGACCAAATGGAACCTTTTCATTCAGAATGCCAATCAGACTCTCAACATACCATAACACGGATACAAGATTGTATCCGAACCTGACAATCACAGTACTATCCTACTCATACAAGAAATCAGAAACCTAAAACCAGAGAGGACCCGCCCTTTCCAAAGACCCGCAAGATCATCACCCAGGCCAGACTTCAAGCTCGTTCCCCACGGATGCGGCGGGCAAGCTGAATGTCCTTGGGCATAATCGTAACCCTCTTAGCGTGAATAGCACAGAGATTGGTATCCTCAAACAACCCGACGAGGTACGCCTCCGCGGCCTCCTGCAGCGCCGCCACGGCGGAGCTCTGGAAGCGCAGATCCGTCTTGAAGTCTTGCGCGATCTCCCTCACCAGCCTCTGGAACGGCAGTTTCCGGATCAGCAGCTCGGTGCTCTTCTGGTACTTTCGGATCTCACGCAGCGCCACCGTGCCGGGGCGGAAGCGGTGGGGCTTCTTCACCCCGCCGGTGGCCGGGGCCGACTTCCGGGCCGCCTTGGTGGCCAGCTGCTTCCTGGGCGCCTTGCCGCCGGTGGACTTGCGGGCTGTCTGCTTGGTGCGAGCCATTGGGAGCCGGAACTTTGGGATGAAAGCTGGGAATTTGAACGACAAAATGCAAGATTGGAGGAGACTTGGGGATGAGGGAGAGAGGGGGAAGGGGAATATATGAGGGATGGCGCGAAAGGAAACAGCGGGAAATGTTTGAATTTTTTATCCGAGGGAAGTTGTGGAATGGATATCTGGCCGTTGGTTTGGGTGAAAATCGACGGTGTAGGATTGGATTATGGATGCCACGCGGATTGCTGAGTTGTCAGGCAGGTAGAAATTGCACATTTGGGTGATAGGCTTCTTTTGGGGCGTTGTTTATTTTTTTAAAAGAAAAACTTGTTTGGGAATTAATTCGGCAATTGATTTTTTTTTCTAATCAATTGGACTTTTAATAGTCAATGAAAAGTGTTGTCTTTATTTGACCGTTTTCTTTTGAGTAATTATCCCTATCTATCTTCGCTTTTTTTGTTATAAAATAAAAGCACCAAATGGGTAAACCTCTTATTGGGAAAAGATAATGTGACTATAAAATATGTGAGGCAATATATTGACAAAGTATAAAATAGTGAAGGCACTCTTTAAAAACCTTTATAAATGTTAAAAAAAAGATCGCTTTCTATTTTTCCTAACCACTTATTACAAAATTACCTCTTTAATTATAACCACCAAAAAATATTTTGTGAGCTCGATCACTTTTTTATATAAAATATCAAAGTAAATTTTGTGATAAAAATCTCTTGAGATTTCATATAAAACTTTCTATCACAACCAAACATCCTATAAGTCTTTTTCTTCGTTTAAAAACTTGTTTTGCTCCAAACTTCTATTTTGAGCCCCGGTGATTATATTTGAGAATAATTTCTTTTTGTGAAATAATAGGTTGTTGCACTCAGTGATGTACGAATCGGGCGACTCCGAGTAGAATCGGATTGGCAGCGTGCCGATCTGATTTTGGGGCTGAATCGGTCGGCCCCGAATTGACGTCCAACTTGGCTGATTTACCCCGATTTCAACCGAGTTAAATCCGATTTAGAATCGGGGTAAATCGAGAAGAATCAGTTTTTTGGATAAATTAATAAAATACCCTAGGTATGATATTTATTAAATTATTTAAGCGTGGGTAAAATTAGAATTTTGATTTTAAAAACCTAACGTTAACCCGTCTCCCCCACTCCGCTGTCGCGTTTCCGCCCTTTGCCATGCTTCCTCAACTCCGACCTCAGCTCCGATCAGGCTGTTGACCTCACCTCCGCCCTCGCAACCTCGCCTTCGACGTGTGGCCTGCCGATAGCGCAGTGGACGCGAGACTCGCCGCCGATCGGGTTGCCGACCTCGCCTCCGATGTGTGGCCAACTGACAGCGCAGTGGACGCGAGACTCGCCACCGACTGGGCCTCCAACCTCAGTTCCGACCGATTTGTGTAAAGTTAGATTTTTTGTTGAAATTGAATCTGCAAATTTTGGCTATGCTTCACAAATTTGTGGTTGTGCTTCACAAAGTTAGAACGAATCCACCTCAGGTCCAACCGAATGTGCAAATTGTTGGCTAGGGTTCACAAAATTTTTTCATTGCTGATTTGGGATTTATGATCAAATTCAAATGTCAAATTTTATGATATGTGTTGTGCAAATTCATAGGTTAATTTTTTTACAAATTGCTATGTGTTGTGCAAATTCGTATGTCAAATCTTTTTGTGCAAAAATTGTGTTGTGTTGTGCAAAATTTTTTCAAATGCTATTATTGTGTGAATATGGCTTAAGCTATGCAAATTTGTACAACACAATTTTGTTCATGCATCCAAATTGCTTGAGCTATACAAATTTTTTTCATTTTGTTCATGCGTCCAAATTGCATGAGCTGTGCAAATTGTCACAGGGAAGATTGATTGTATGCTGTGCAAATTGTTGATGCTCTTTTATACTTGTATTAAATTATAAATTTGTGTATTTATGTTCAAAAATTATATAATTATATATTTCAGGTATTTATATTATGAGTTGTCAAATTTTTATATATGACCAATTTAGACCGATTCAACTGAACCGATTCTTATCCAATTTAAACCGATTTCAATTTATGCAACCATGGTTGCACTTGAAGAAGAAGAAAATTCCATTAAATTTTAAGAGCAAATAGTCTTTAAATGTCGTAGTCGGACAGCTATATTGTTTTGAAGAAAGCGGCCTCGGTAATATTGCCTTAAATGACTTCTTTTTCAAGGTGTTTTCTAATTTTGTTTTCTGTATCAATATAAGAGGTAATGCAAGTCATTTCTCTATATTATATCTAACAATTTCTTTCATTATTAATTTGTTTGATGTGGTTGAGAAGAAAGGCGCTAACATTGGTGGAGCATCAGTTGGCCGACTGGACTGACAACTTGTGACTATCTTGGTTGTTAGGACATTGCCAATGAAGGGGTTGCGTCTTTGTGTGAAGCGTTGGAGTCTTTTTGTCTCTTCATTCTTACAACAATCTTTGCATCTTCAATGACAAAAATCCTTGCTCGAAGCTAATTATCCCCTTCATACAAAAATTCAGCGTCTTCCTTGGCAATATCATATTGCAATAAGATACGCATAAGTTATAAACCCGGCCAATCAACTGATACTCCACAATTGTTGAGGGTGACACCGGCCTATAAGCACTCATTTCATGGTGACGCCTTTTGTTGATACTCGTCACAATCGACTTCAACTGTGCATGTCCTGAACGATAAAAACCCCCTAGCTACCAACTTATTATTATTTTCTTTTTTTTCTTCATTTTATAACAAGTTAGTTTGACAAAATCAAGTTGTAATAAGTTGTGAGGGTCATATATTATCATATTATGACGAATGTTGACTTTAGCTCATTATAATATATTGTATTAGAGGCATCAAATGTAACCAAAGACTAAGGATAAGAGATGAATAGAGCTCAATATGGTCACGATCACACTACAAAAAAATATTGATCTCGTTTTAAGTTTGGCCCCTGTTACTCTGTAACATCTAAACCTTCCGTTAAGCGTTTTTAGCATCGGTTTACCCATGTCGGGATTGGTTCAAGGACGTGGGGACCAAATATAATTTGTATGCAAGGTCGGGAACGCTGGTTATGCATATTGCACAATATGGATATGACTTGTACGTGTGCTATATATTCACCTCGGGTTAGACTATGGTTCTTACCTCGTTTAATGTGTGTAGGTGGATTTTAGAGTTGGGCGTTGCCAACACGGGAAGCCTGGATATGCTCATTCCATTCGGGTTTTGCAAGTTCCCTAACCCGACAAACACCCCTACCTGTCACTACATGTTAATGTTGTATTGTTTCGTCATCGTTTGCGTGTCAGGCTGCCCCCTCCCCCAATCCCTTCGTGGTTGTTATCGTTTGGTTGATCCCAATTAAAGCTGTCACCGATCATCGGTGCTGGTGACTTTCTCTTGCTCGACTGCACTCAAGTATCAACTCAGCCTAACTTGACCCATTCAATATAATCCGGTTCACCGAATTGACTTGGCTCGATTTGGTCCTGACTTTGTGGGTTGACTTGTAATCTCATTTCTCATAGTCTCATACAATTCAAGTGATTCGAGTTCTCAGATATCAGTCTTGATGCGTACTCACTTAATATGACATGATTGGCATTTTGTATTATTTTAGATATAATTTTTTTGTTATTTTATGTATTTGATCAAGTACATATTACTATTTATATGCCTATTTTTCTCCAGTTGATTTTATGCATGATGTATTATTTTTATGTGACTATTTGAGACTAGATATGAGTGTTGGATTATTTGTTATTTATCTTAGCACTTGCATTTATTTATTTTGTATAGAAACGCATGTGTATGTATTATTTGACTGTTCATTGATTGGAGCGCATACACATGATCATGCATCATATGGATTATGTGTTTTTTGGTTCTTGAGTTGGGTTTCAATGAGTAACTGAGCACATTGCTATACTAGATCTGACGCTAAGAGCTTGGCTAGCAGGTCCGTTACAACTTGTTTTTATGTTGTCGCTTTACTCTATCAGACTTGATTTTGTATTCATAACAAGTTAAGTGGTAGTTTTAATAGACTTTGTTGTTATTGTATCATTAATGTATGCATCTAGGTTTAGTTGTTTACATCTCATAAAATCATGCATTGTGTTGGGAATTAGTGATCTTTAGTAGTTGACTTATATGTGTAGTCGGTTTACGATGTTGCTCGTATAATAATAACATTCCATTTTGATTCTTGAATGAACCAATTCGAAGGTATTACATAGTGTGAGTTTCACATAAGTTGGATTTGGCACAAAACTAAAATGCTAAATTCCAACCAATAAAACACCCAAAAAAATGCCCAAGAATATTCTAACAACAAAACACAAAAAGACCATGATAGATAATTTTGTAAAACGATATTCATCAAGAGACTGTTTTTATAATTACATGGATCCTAAATACACATAAAGAGTATTGACACTTATTTTTCAAAACCACAATTTATCCCTGATCCCCACCAGCACAAAAAAAATTGGATCCCTGTATTTGACCACATATTTCATACACTAAAAAAATAAAAATAGTAATTAGTATGTTAAGAGTCATATATATATATATATATATATATATATATATTAATAATATTATAGTTTCATGTGTTAAAATTTTAAAAATTATAATTAAATAGTAGAATGATGAGTTATTCACAAGTCAATAGTGATTCAATGGTATCTTTTATGAGAGAGAACATTATTGATTTTTAAATCTGGCCACTCGTTTAAGGCAGTAATTGTGGTTTTTTTAAAAAAAGGCTTAGTATCAACGACAATTAATATAAGAATATAAACTACATTACAATCTAACCATTCGTTTATATCACAAGTCTCTATTTTTTTGGCTTAGATTTCCTTCATCTTCTATTCATTTTTGTAATCTAACAGATCACCCTAAATATAGATGTCACAAAAATATCATACGTTGGTAATACTAATTTTTATCTTTCAAATATAAATAAAGTTATTTTTATTATCTAGTCATCCTTATAATCTGATAACTAATATTAAATTTAGTTAAGAATAATGAATTTGGACTTACTCAGATTTGCATAGTATCCAATTTAGCATACTTGATTTGATTATTATTATTTATTATATTTTAATTGATTAAATTTTTTAATTTTTTATAAATAAGACTTCAACATCCCCGAACGGATTCTGATTAGAACATCAGGAGCAGGATTACAATCATTTAATATTAAAAAATAAATTAATTTTAAAAATAGGCTTAATTTATTGAAAAAATAAATTATAATAATTTAAATTGTTTTTTATTTTTTTATATTCTGATTACTTAACCACCGTCCACCCATTTGTTAATTAGCAACACAATTCGCCTCCCCTCGTTCGGCGACCGGTCATTCCCTCCTCCCCTTCTCCTCCTCCTCGCCGGGAAGCCAAATTCCAGAGATTGTCGGCCGAAAAGCTTCGTCTTTTCCGACGGACCTCTTCGTACAGGCCGGCTATGACTTACCGTGCGGACGACGACTACGACTACCTCTTCAAGGTTGTGCTCATCGGCGACTCCGGCGTCGGCAAGTCCAACCTGCTGTCGAGGTTCACCCGCAACGAGTTCAGCTTGGAGTCGAAATCAACCATCGGCGTTGAGTTTGCAACGAGGAGTATTCATGTTGATGACAAGGTCGTCAAGGCCCAGATTTGGGATACCGCCGGCCAGGAAAGGTTTGGATTTTGCGCTTTAGTTTTTCGTTTGAGGAAAGATTGCCCCTTTTTTTTGTTGTGAGGAGGGGAATTGGATTCGGTGGTGAAATTTATGTCGTTTTGATTGTTATCCATTGCGTGTCGGTGTAGATCTCGGGATGTGAATCATTTGCAGATCGGAGGTTGAAATGGCCAAAATTTTGATTCATTTTTGGGTGATAAATCTCTCGATCAGATTTACAGTATTGATCTGGTGCTGATGCTTAGATGGTTTACGGTTTTGATTCATTGTTTGACAAGCTATTACTATGCTAATTTTAGTGTGTATTTGGATAATCTGATTACTTGACGTTGTCCAAAAGGGATGTCTTTCTGATGTCTTCTCAGCCTTAATTGCTCATATTTGCATTGTTACATCTCATGCCCTTCTTGGAAGGTTGTAATAAAAAATTGTAGTTTCTATTTGTGTTTATTGCCTTGGGGAGAAAAAAATTGGCCTGGTATATGAATAGGGCTCTCTTAATTAACCTTGTCGGCTTATTATTGAGTCACTTTTATTAATTGCAATATTTGATCCGGCTATGTGTCCTTGGCATAGTTTCCCTTCTATATCTTGTTGCAGAATGCCTGTGGTCATTTTTTGACTTAGTACGAATGAAATTGCCAATTGTAGAGCAGCTATAGTTCTAATGTTAGACGTTCACTTGAAGCTTATCATTGGTTGTTTTCTGGCATTTTCTTTGCAGCTATAAGATTTGTAAGGCTGTTAAACTGAAAAAAACACACCTGGTAAGCTGTTAAATTGGTCTGTTATAGTTTAATTATTTGCTTCTTGAATGTAGGTATCGAGCAATCACAAGTGCATACTACCGTGGTGCTGTTGGTGCACTGCTAGTCTACGATGTAACTCGCCATATAACCTTTGAGAATGTGGAGAGGTGGCTGAAGGAGCTCAGAGATCACACAGATTCTTACATTGTTATCATGCTTGTCGGTAATAAGGCCGACCTTCGCCACCTTAGGGCAGTTTCTACCGAGGATGCCACATCTTTTGCTGAGAAAGAGAACACCTTCTTCATTGAAACGTCTGCACTTGAATCCCTGAATGTGGAAAAGGCTTTTACTGAAGTTCTCACTCAGATATATCATGTTGTCAGCCGAAAGGCTCTTGATGTTGGAGATGACCCAGCGGCTTTGCCTAAAGGGAAGACCATCAATGTGGGGAGCAAGGATGATGTATCGTCTGTGAAGAAAGTTGGCTGCTGCTCCGCTTAGGTAGAAGTACATTGAGGAACTCTTAGAGAGTCATGTTGCTGCTGTTCTCTGGGACAAAACTTATTCACTTTCCAATATAGTTCCATGGCTATTGTCATGGACTCATGATGAAGAATTTGAACGCCATTTGTATGCAATGTTGGGATCCAGAAGAAGAGCTTAGGTGAACTTTTAATTTTTGTTGGCTTACCTATACCTTCCACCAGATTTTGTTTTGGGGTATGAAGTATATTCGGTAGGATTGAGTTACTTCTAAAATATCTTTCTGTCAGTGATGTTATCTTTGGTGTTCTTTGTTAATATCGATTGACAAGTTTGGTTTTGTATTCTTGCATTTGTGACCATGTCTATTCCTTGTTGAGACCTATTTTTTATTGAACTAAATTGAGAATTCCTCTCATGCAACTCCTTGTTTTCATAGTTATTTTGTGTAGATGTCCATTTTGATAGCCTCCTCGTTTACGATATTACCTCTCTTAGTTTTGAGTGACTGTTAAAAATAACAAAAAGCGTGTAGTTATCAAAAACATTCCAAATGAAAGGATACTCTCAAAAGTGGATTGGCAAATACTAGCGAAAAAAAGATGCAAGATTGCACTTACGAGAAGGTAGGCAAAGAATTATCTTCTACGCTTCCAAGTATTTTCTCAATTAAGAAAAATGCTTAGCCGACGGCGTTGAAATCTCAATGCTTTTAACTGGCCCCGTTCTATGTTGGCGTCACCTATCGCCAATTACCATGGTGTGACTGGGCCTCCCGCCTCCCGTTGACGTGACTCCGCGGTCTCCACTTTTGAATAGATTACGTTGGTTAAATCATATTTTAATTTAATTTTAACAAAATCATAATTAATTTAAATGCAGCCATTATAAATTTGATTTCAATTGAACCGAATTGGTTCAATTTATTTTAATTCGGTTCGGTTTTAAGAGATTTTTAAGTTTGGTTTGGTGTGGATTTTTTGTTACAAAAGGGCTTTCCGGAAATTCTGTTCGATTAGTTGGGAAAGGATCTTACCGAATGCTCCGTCGACAATCACCTCAGTAGGCGCAATGGCGGCTGCAGTGTTCTAGTCCACTATACTTGGGGGTCGGTGTAAGGAGACCGGTAGCGCAGTTGGTGTGGAAGAGTAAGTTGAGTTCCTGCACTGCCGAGGGATTCAAGTCTTCAAGTTTTCATCTGTCAACTGTTTTTTTTATCTTGCCATGGCAACTCTAGCCAAGCTATTATCGTCTTCTTTGTTGCCTAATTGCAACATGATTGTATGTCAGAACTCAGAAAAAGTAAATATCTTCCTCCGAATGGGGCAGTCGTATGCTGGCCGGGGTGGATGATTCTCGGACAGCACTGATCTTCGAAGATCCTCTACTAAAGCACAAACTTTTGCACGGCCCGTGGGCAGACGAATATCCTTGACTTGTCTGATGAAACTGAGTTTTCTCCTACAAACTCTAGGGTGGTGGGAGAGCAGCACACGTCCATGTTTCATGATAGTTCATTGGGGCTTGCTGGAGATGAACAACCAAGGAAAGAATCATGCTAGACCGACATTCTTCCACCCATGTTATAAAATAAAAGTAAATGTTAGTTATAATTTAGAAAATCAAACTTTATACAAGGATGTGGGTGGGTAGTGGACTTAGTCAGGGAATTCCTCTAGCATTTTTCCAAAAGAAAATAGAGGAGGTTACAATTTTAATCTTGTCATTGTTTCCGGCCAAAATTAAAAGCCTAACTAAAAGCGATGAATCATAACTTTCACATTAATTGAAAGCTAAATCAACATAGTTTCCTGCCAAAATTACATGATGCATTCAATTACACATCATCACATCATTGCTTTGGCATTGAAAACCAACTTGGGTATAGCACAATGACTCTCATGTTTGTTTTTTCTCCATCAGAATAAAGTAGCAAAGACTCACAGAGAGCGTCTCGGTTATAACATAGACGCTTTGACAAGCTAATCCAGCAAGCTTGTGAGTAGAAAACCAAAAGATACTATCCTTTGGTAATACAAACATCAGTTCAAGTCTATCTACAACGCTCAAAAATGGGACTCTCCATACCATAATTGTTTTCACCAAAAGCATCTACCAGCTGCTTGTGATGTAATAAGAGAATAAATTAATTTAATTCTCAATTTATGTAATGTATAAATATAATATAATTATATGTTGACGGTCTATCTTATTAGTATGTTTATTTATATGATCTACTAAGACATTTAATTTAATAGAGTTATAAAAATATGAGGCTAGTAGAGCACGGGGTTTCACAATGTATAGAAACTTTCACATTTATGTTTAACTAGTCGTTAACCAAGGCGCGATGAGCGGTTAAAGATTCGAAACAAATCCTACTTACCATCGAAATCAAAACAAATCTAAAAAAATAATATTGTAAAATAATTAAAAAACAAGTGCCAACACCATATTACAAATATTCAGTTTTGTATATTAATATATAGATTTATAATAGACCAAATTGAAAATAAGGTCAGAGCTGTCGTCACGATGAGTTTATAAAAGGGTTATGATCTCAAAATTGTGAGGATGATCTATTTTTTCCTGGCATCCCATCATCGGAATAGTATTCCACTTTGGAAGACCACGGGCATTAGCAGGAGGGCAAGATTCACAAAAATTGACTAATAGATATGTTTAGATGGATTAATCATGATTTCATATCTATTATATTTTTATTAAGCACCCTACTTATACCATTTTTCTGATTCTTTTTTAGAGTGATATATTTATACTGATTTATACTTTTTTTAGATTTGATTCAATTGATTTAAAATGTTACAAAAATAACATTTATTATGCCAATTTTTTAAATAAGTTGACATGTAGTATTTAT
The DNA here is from genome assembly GCA_033002965.1 of Piper betle. Lineage (NCBI taxonomy): Eukaryota > Viridiplantae > Streptophyta > Magnoliopsida > Piperales > Piperaceae > Piper > Piper betle. Next base: position 22,180 of record JAURVB010005826.1, read on the forward strand.
GCAAAAATTAATTGGTCCAAAATAAAATTAATTTTTTGCAAGATAATTATAATTGTGAATTTGTAATGAATTTTAAATTCAATACTTAGTAATATATTGTTCCAATGAAAGGCATTTTACTTGGCTAGATCGTCATCAACATTCACATATTATGTACAATATACCACGACTCAAATGTGAATAATATATGGAAGATTAATTGTAATTAAGATAAACTAATTGTTGTATTTATAATAACTTCTTGATATTATTGTTAGAATAAATTTAATGGTGAACTACGATATATTACAGATTAAGTTAAGCTTTTCTTAAGTTTGTTTGAGTGGTTAAAAGTCCTTCTAACTTAAGTTCTTATTAGTCTAGTAAAAAAAGATCATTAAGCATATATCATTACCGGCAAAAATATGAATTTTCTGATTAGATTTATAAAAAATAATAAATAGTCAATGATGTGTACAAATATAAAATTTTAAATATTTGTATTATATATTTTGAACAAAACATTCTGTATAATAATTTAAATATGAGTATATAATTTTAATGTAGGACTATTCTATTTTATATTTACTATGAAGTATCTCCAACATTAAGCTAAAATTTATCATGAATTATATAAATAAAAATAAAATAAATTAATTCCAACGATTACCCTGGCATTAAACCGTTGAATTTTTATTATTTTATTTTATTTTATTACTTTTATTGAGGTTCACCACTTCTTGTGTTGTGATTGACGTCGGTCCCACAATATTTATTTTTTATAGATTTATTAACACTTAATTATTATTATTATTATTATTAGGAAAGTGTTAGAGGATAATTTTACCTAATTAAAAGTTTAAAAAATAATGATAAATATTAATTTATTTATAATTATATTATTCAAATTAAAAAATTGTTACTTAATAATTGTTTGCATGAATTTGTCACGTGGCTGGAGATTTGGAGAAGAGTTCACGTGGGAGGGGATGTGTGACAGAAGTTTAAATGTGATAGAAGTTTGAAGCTTTTCATAATCCCACGCCCGGTGGAACAAAGAGGGTTCTCAAGCTTCATAAATAACCTAAGCCTTGTGTAACTTGTACTAATTGATCCTGTTGATAGTACAAAAAAATAGATCTGTCATCAGATTCAGAGATAGGCTTTGCCTCATCGGATATTATTTATTCAAGTATCTGGAGCACATAACATATAAAATAGATCTGAATTCAAAGAAAAATTGATTCAAAGTGTTTTAGAAGTTCTAGAATTTGGCGGGTTGAAAGCAGAGAAGAAAAACGCAAAGTTTCGGAGATGGAGAACCTTTGCTCACCTCGCCAGAGTCCTGTCGCTTCACTGCCTTTTCGTTCGGAGCCCTAGCCACCCAGTTGTCAAGTTCCCCCTGCACCTTGTTGCTGTACGCCGCGAAGCCCTGCCGAAATCCATAGTCGACCACGGTAGCGCTAAGTTGTTGCCTTGCCAAGCCTCGCCAAAGCATAGCAATGGAAGGTTTCCCCGGAGGTCTGGAGTCTTCTCCCTGTTGTTGCTTTCCAAAAGTTGTCGATTGCTGCACATCATCTAGGAGCCTTGCCAGAGTTTCATTGCTGCCATCTCATAGCCACCATTGGTTGAGAAGTCCTCCTAGTCGTTGTTTTGTGAAGCCCTGTCATCGCCGGAGGGAAGGGAGACGTGATGCCTTGCTGAGACATTGCTACTACACCACAACCAGATCATCGCCTAGGGCCTTGTTATCCATCGAAAATATCATCACTTTGCTACTGAAGTGCTACCGAATGTCGTTGCTGCTGACTGCTGGGAGTACGTCGGAGGAGGAGTGCCCTGCCCGCAAGCGCTGCAACTTGAAGTGAAGGAAAAAACAGAAAGAAGAAACATAGCAGTGAAAGAGAAGGAAAGGGGAGGAGCTCCTCGCCCGACCAGCACCTACGGCAATCTCTAAGACTAGCGGCGTGGAGCTTGGAGTGCCCCCAACACATCCCAGCTGAGAACCATCACCGTTGACGACCACCCCCTCCGGAAAATCTACTAGAGAAGGGTTGCCCAGATATAGAGTTAAGTTGCACCAGCATCTTTTCGCCCACCGTCCTGCCAGAGCAAACCACTTCAAGCCGAGCTGCTACCACTACCGTACTCTTCTCAAAGCCGCCAACAAACCTAAGTTAATCACCCTTATCGCCGTCTACAAACCCAATTGCTACACCAAGCCTCATCTGTAGCCAAAAAATAGAGACAAAGTCCTAGTTGTGATAGCCTCATCTGTAGCCAAAAAATAGAGACAAAGTCCTAGTTGTGATTAGTTCTGTGGAAACTTTCCACTGCCATTGTCACCTAGAGGCGCCTCCACTGACCTTTGAACCATCCCCAAGCCCCTCACCGGTTGAAGATCTGACTATCGGGCAATCTCCACTAGCCTTAATTGTCGGAAATACCATTGCCAGAGACTTGAAGCAGGCATTGTATCGCTGTCGCAATCGGATCCATTGAACCCATTTACCGTTAATTGTGCTACTTGTTTTGTCCAAATCTGCAACCAGCTTCGTTGCCGGTGTTTGGCCGCAATCATGACCAAACTTGACCAGCTTCATTGCCGCGTGGTTGAACTCGCACACGCCACTCAGTCTCACGAAACATTTTTTGGTTTGAACTAATCTAAAACGGTTTGGTTCAACATATTATTATTTCAAAAATAATTTAAAGGCCTTCACAATTCTGGATCAAGACAAAACTTTCTACCCTATCACTTTTTAATGCTTTGAACATAGCGGTGAAGTTATTTTGAAGATTTAATGATAAGGAAGGGATTAAGTAAGACATTGGAGACGAAGATCTCTAAGGCGATAAAAGTGCAAAATTAAAAAATAATAATAAATTTCTGGTTATTAGGCCATCGTAGACTTACTTAGAAATTCTAGTTAAATCTTAATGAATTATATAAAATTTTTGTGTGTTATTCTTTTTTTGCAACATTTTATTTTATATTTTACTTGCACATTTTCTATGCGAGGCCAGGACGCCTTGGGTTCCACCGAACTTACTCCTTCAACGCGAAGCAAAGTGTGATTCGCAGGGGTGAAAATCCTTCGTCTGAACAATAATATATACTTAATTTAGTTTTTTACAATTATTTATCTGTATATAATTATTTATTATTAAGAAAAAATAGAGTATAATTCTATTTGAATTAAATATCTAAAAAAATTCTATTTAATTATTAAAATTTTAACTTATTAAAATAAAAATTACATTTGATGTTTGTAAAAAATTACATCTCTGTTAAAATTAAATAAATATTCAACATTTTTATTTCAAAAAATACAATCATATTTTTTTATTTTATATATTCTTAATACATACTGTTAATTAATAAATTTCGTACGTGTCGTGCAGATCGCATCTCTGGGTCTTTGTGGCTAATTTAAACTTAATCAAATCGAACTTAATACAAAAACTACGAGAATAAAGAAAAAGGGGCAAAACTCGGGTTCTCTGGTCCTGGCTAGCCTCATAACCACGCTACCCTTTTTGCCCACTTGCCTTCTTCTGATAACCTTATTTTACCCTCTAATTGCAGAATCCTCCCTGAAGTTTGATGAAATCCGATCCCGAGAATCGAGACGCCGACCTCCCAAGATCACGTACTAGGGTTTCCAACTCGGCGGAGCAGGACGTCGCCGGCGTCAGAGGCGAACAGAGTTGTCGGCCTTACACTCGCCGCAAGAAATAGGATGGGGAGGGGCAAGTTCAAGGGCAAGCCCACCGGCCGCCGCAACTTCTCCACCGTCGAGGAGATGCGTAATGCCCCATCTTCCCTTTCTTTTCGCTCTCACTCTCTTGTTTTTTATTGTTGTTTTTGATTGGTGTATATGTGGGCGTGGTGCATCTGGATCCAACTTAGGTTTGGTGTTGAGTGTGATTATGTTGGTTGTCGGATTTGATTTGAGCAGCGACTGTTGTGTTGGAGGTGGTAACGTGTGTTTGATAGATTGTGAGTGGTCGTAGAACACTCTGAGTTACTGAATATACGCATCTTCATAAATTTTACGGTGTAAGGTATTGTTTTTGTTGACAGGACGTTGCTATAATTGGCTTGTAAAAGTTGAGTGATCATGCAGGATTCTTTTATTGAAATTGGTTGCAGTGGAAAGTGATAGCGTTGGGTGTGTGCAATGGAGTCGTTGTTTTTGAGTGGCGTTGGAATGAGCTGAATCGACTCAATAGCGCTGGGTGTGTTGTTGGTTATTTTAAGAAAATTTTACTACTCTAGGTTTGATTCATTAGCATTTGGCTTGTTATAGTGTATGGCGGTGCAACAGTCTTCAGTTTTTGATCATTTTTTTATAGCCTTGGATGATTTAGTTCATTTGTACAGTCTTTACGTTACACTATGGGCACACGTCAAGGGAATTGCAATGATTGTTGATAAGCTCGCTTGCTAATCTATTGTTTCTTATGTTGCTAGTATTTATTTTGATCGCATGCCATATTGTTTTTTTGTTTTTTTACTTGAATGAGTGCCCCCAACTATGTTTTTGGTTGCACGGTCTAGCGTCTCTAAAGTTGTGCTAGTATTTTATTCTCTACTTCTCTATTTTTTCAGGTGCCGGAACATCAACTCGTCCTCGAACTTTTAGGCAGGCAAGATATTTGCATATGCAGTTATATGTTATTTTCTACTTATTAAAACGACCACCTGTGTAGTAAACTGGGCATAGTAGGTTCTTGAACTTGAAAAACCTGAGTGTGTGGTAGCTTGGGCATTTTGTGTATGATTTATGTGTAATATGGTGTTGGTATTGTCTTGCTCAATCAATGCAATTGACTCATTGAATACTGCTATTATTTCTTTTTTCTTTTTAACTGTCATATCTATTCCATAGGAGAAAGCAGAAGCGGATGAAGAAAAATCTGCAGAAGAATCAGCAGAGGAATCTGAAGAGGAAACTGAAGTTAGTGAGGTATGTTTTCCAGGTCACCCTTTTCTGTTCTAGCTATACCAGTTTTTGTGGGAGTTTTCCTTGAAAAGTTTTGACAGATAGAGTCCTTCTTATGATTTATTGGATCAGAATTGTTTTCTTTTACTAGGCTATCTTATTTTAGTTGGTCTTTTGGATCTTCATTTTTGTTTTTTACCTATTACCTTTTTTCAAGGGAAGTTTGATATATAATGGTTGTTTGTTGTTCCAGTTATTTAGGAATTTTACGAAGATTCAATCATTACTAATGAGCTCAGCGTTTTTCAGTCGAACCAAAAATATTTTTCCCATGGCTGTCAATCTCTAGGATAGCTAAGCACAATTCAAATAAACATTGAGGTTTGGTTATTCATGTTAGCATGAATAAATGTTCATGTGAATATAATCTTCCCTAGTAATTGCCTTTTAATTTTTCTGAAATCATCAAAATGTTGTGTCATAACTTTCAAAGAAATGCACCTTTTTAAAAAAAAATTGTTGACATTTATTTTTTTGCTAATCCTGCTGCAAAATGCAGAAAAGAAGTGGCACACAAGGTATCATTGAGATCCAGAATCCTAATTTAGTGAAAGCAAAGAATTTGAAGGCTAAAGATGTGGATGTAAGTTACTAGGTGATCAAAATATTTGAATGTCAATCTGTTGAATGTGTCTACATCTGTTGGCATGGTGCTAGTTATTTTGCCATAGCTTCGAGTGTTGCAAGTTATCCAGTGAACCATTGATACATACTCTGTGCTTTTCTTTTAAAATTTCCGGCATAGTGAAGTAGGTGGAAATTGTTTGTATTTACCTTGTACTAGTTTTCTTCTGTTTGGAGATAATTATCTAATTATTGTAAACGACATTGTAGATAATAAAAATTGACGTAATCTCAAAATGCATTTTCACATGTTTTTTGATTTAGTAATCAAAAGATAACAAACAATATTTGAAGACTTGAGAAGATTGGCTGGATTGTTCTGATGGGCATGGGAGAAGGTTGCCTTGGCTTGCTTTTAAATGTAAACAAATTGAGTCCTTTTGAAGCACAGGACTTTATTCTTTTGATTTTCTAGCTTGGGTAAATAATATAATTTTTTATTGTTGCATAATTAGCAGATTTATGTTTTATGCTTGATATTATATGCTTCTAATTAATCGGTAGTCCCTGACTTACATTTTTATTTTGCAGCTTGAGAAAACAACGGAGCTTTCAAGGCGGGAGAGGTAGTGCTTTTTTATATGCATTTGCTTCTTTTGTTTGCCACTTACGACCCATGTGTCCAAATTTATCAGCATGATGGTCTGTCTTAAAGAGTTTGGTTCCTAGGAGAGTCCTTGATAAAAAAAGTAGTGAAAATTGTAGACGACTTAAGTTGGCAAATGGATGGGCGTCTAGTCCAAGAACTCCCTGCTGCACCCTTGGCGCTTATTTGCTAAATGTCTTATATGCTAGATGTTTTGACAGCAAGGGGAAGTGATATTTCTTTAGTCGATATGGATCAAATGCTTTTTTATAGAAATAATTCGCTTACTTTCTTTGTGATATTTTATATACAAGGTTGCATTGATGTCATAAATGTCTTCAGGGAGGAAATAGAAAAGCAGAAAGCTCACGAGAGGTATATGCGGCTGCAGGAGCAAGGGAAAACTGAACAAGCAAGAAAAGATTTGGGTGCGTATAAGATGATTACAGTGTGTCTTATCCTACGTGAAGTCTTTAACTTTCTAGTTGTATCAGGAATTCTAGCTTGTTTTTAAGTCTCTTTTGTTCTATTTTGCTTTTATGCTGAACTATTTATAATGCTAGACATGATTTGAGTGTCAATATTATTGCAAGAATTGAATTCGGAAGGGCCTCTTTATATTATATCTCGATTTTGTCGTAAGATTATTTGTTTTCCAAATCCTAGATTTGATGAACTGTTTGTTTATGATGAACTTACTGCCAAAAATGCCAAGCCGTGGTTCGCATGAACTTCTTTTATTGGGACGTGCATTAATACCTGTTTAAATACTTTTAACATGTTACAGAACGTTTGGCTTTGATCCGGCAACAAAGGGCTGATGCTGCTCGCAAACGAGATGAGGAAAAGGCTGGTATGTATTTGCCAGAAGTCTTTCTTCCATTATATCTACAAGAAAATAATTAATAATCTTTTTTTAATCTGCATTTTTTCAGCTAAAGAGCAGAAGAGGGCCGAAGCTCGTAAATAAATGATACTAAAAGCCAGGGTTTTTTTCTTATTTTTTTATTATTTCATAATTTGGAGGAAATGTGTACCGACATTTTCAGATCCCGTAGTTGTCAAAATTCTTAATATATGACACGGCAAATTATTGTAACAATAGCTTGTTATGTTCTCAAGCTCTATCATTTCTGGGGACGCCAATGCAAATTATTGTTTCGTCAAATAGTTTTTTTGACCTATTGTAAAATTACAAACATGCTGTCATATCACAGCTTCATTATTGGTCAGTTGTTGACGAATTAAGGTAACTTGTAAAAGATTAGTATCCTTCTTAAGTTAATGATTTGCTAGAATTAGCGATTGTCGGTTGCTAAAGCCTGAAATTGCAAGCAATGGTAAGCATATTATCTCCTTGTGGATTTGTTTAGGGTTTTTATAGGTTTTTTTATATATGGAGACCTGTGGTTGTGGTTGGGCATGAGTTGAGTCAAGTTAAGTTTTGCCTACCTTAAACTTGGTTCATTTGATAAACGAATTGATATTTGAGTTATATAGTTTTTAGTTGAATTATGCTAGTTTAAGTTTGAGTCGAGCCTGATTAAGTTCGAGTTGAGCATTACTCTTGTTTGAGTTTATAACCCTAAATTTGTAGATATAGTTTATTCTCTATAATGTAATATTTGTTTTTTTATTTTTGTAAAAATATAAAGATATTTTTCATAATTGATAGTCATATAATAACTGTTGGATTGTTTTAATTTAATTATTTTATACCAAATTATTTTTTTAATGTAATATTATCTGTGTTATTAAAGAAAAAGTTACTAAACGTTCATATTAGACCATCAAGCTAAATTTTAAGCTAAATCGAATTTTTCGAGTTAAATTTGACATAAATTAAAACTAGTTTTATTGTAATTAAGTCGAGTTGATTTTTTTAAGATCAAGTTTTGAATTGAGTTTGACTCAAGTTGAGTTGAGTCACAAAAACTTGCGAGCTAGTTAAACTCATGCCCAGCACTACCTGTGGTCGGCTATTTGACATATTAAAAATAAAATATATGTCAATTATAAATATGAGATCCAAGAATCGTCACACCCACTCACCAATGTTGGTGATGCATTGAGTGCCCCATGGCCATCGGCAGCTTTATATTTTTTATTTAATCTTTAATTTACAAATTATTACTTTCAGTAAATAAAGTATTTTCAAAACAATAAAATTATAAGTATTAAATGATATAAATATATCTTATATTTTAAAGGAAATTATATTGTCAATTTTAGAATATTTAAATTATATAAACAAGCATGTTTTATAACTTTTGAAAAAGTTATCTGTTATTTGTTGATATTTGTAATAAGTTATTTTAAAATGTTGTTAAATATAATTACTTATTTTAATTAGTTGTTAAAATATCAAATATATTACAAACGAAATTAAATTATATATATATATAGCCTGAGTCCAAAAAAATAATAAATCCCCCCTCCTTTCCTGCTCCCCGACGACACTGATGGTTGGAAAAGTTTGTTTGCAGCTAGATTTGGTTGTCATGGGCCGAATAATGCTGCCTTTATATGTAATTGTTATCTATCTCATCATTTGATAAGATAAAAAATATAATTTTATTTAACAATATACCCCACCATCGTGTGACAACATGCCTAATTAATATAAATAGATCTTTATACACACGAGCTACAACTCATATAATTTATACGAAGTATATTTTTTATCTGGAACAATTTAATAGGCACCACTGTTGATCAAAATCTACATAAATAAATATAAAAAAAGGATATTTAAAAATTTTCACCTCAATTTAATACATTTAACCATCTCATTTTAATTATCAAAGTAATGAAATAAAAATTAATTTTAAAATGCCACTAAATTAGTATATTTTAAAAAAATCTAAAAATATGTCCTATCGATATTAAAAAAAGATACAATTTTGTTAACCTCTTACTCCTACACTTTATTTTTCACTCGTAAAGATTTTATTATGTTGGACCCTTTAAAATATATTCAAATTAGGTGTATATCTCATATAAGATATATATAAAGTCCAGTCCACCTTAAATTTTTTAATATAAATATAATCTTATTATTTTTTAATTACGACGAACCTTCTCTGGTTTTTAAGTTTTTCTTTCTTTTTTAAAAAAAATAAGTTTATCGGAGCGTCTTTTTCTGGACTTTCACCGGACCCGAAGCAAATCAAAACCCACTTGCGGTCACCACGCGGTATCTTCTCAGTGGCAGCTAGGGAAGGCAAAAAGAGTTACCACTTTTCATGTAAAAAAATTCCAATAAAATAGTTACCTCTTTTCCACATATTTTAATTCATCCACATTCTACTTTTTTCTATAATATATTTTATTGAACACTGCAATTCATAGTTAAATGAAAATATCCTTTAAAAAAACCAAATTTCACGTTATGTTAAGAAAAATGTCAAAATACAAAATATATAGTGATGATAATATAGGATTCACATAAAATTTTTTTGCTTGATTTTGTTTTGTCTTCAATTTTTTATTTTTGGTATGACTGTACCACGCAGCACGCTTACAACAACAAGATTCAAATAATGGAATAAAATGTATTTGGTAATTTGACTCCTCGAGAAATTAGAATATAATGCAATCCAATCCAAGTACATGTCAAGCTTTTTTCTTTAGGGAAGACAAACATGCGTTTATAATTTAATTTGTGTTAAATCTTCTTAAATAAGAACATAAAGCATATATACAATATAAAATGACCCTCGTCAGAATATAACAAGCCAAAAATTCATGTCATTCACATCTTACAATAACTAAATAAAATATATAAATTACATAACAATGATAAAAATTGGATATGTATATATATATATATATATATATATATATGTATTGTCTTGAAAGGCAATTATATTCATAAAAAATGCTAAAATTAACCACCAACAAACTACGAATTGCAATATAATAAAAAGAAAATTAAAGGTTAGTTTAAAAAACGACATTTAATAAATTATTATTATTATAATTATTATTTGGTCTCCGTTTCCCTCCTCCCACCACCTTCTCACGCTAATCCTCGTCCAACCCAAAGCCAAAGCTGCCTCTCTCTCTCTCTCTCTCTCTCTCTCTCAACCGTATATTTTCTTCAATCTGTATTTTTTCAGCTAAAGAACAGAAGAGGGCCGAAGCTCGTAAATAAATAATACGAAAAGCCTGTTTTTATTTTTATTTTTTTACTATTTCACAATTTGGAGGAACTGTCTACCGACATTTTCAGATCCTGTGGTTGTCAAAATTCTTAATTTACGACACTGGTAAATTATTATAACAGTAGCTTGTTATATTCTTAAGGTCTATCAATAACTGGGGACTCAATACAAAAGTAGTTTTTTTGACCTGTTGTAAAATTACAAACATGCAGTCGTATCGCAGCTGCATTATTGATCAGTCGATGACGAATTAGGTAACTTATAAAGATTACTATACATCTTTCTTGAGTCAGCGATTTGCTACAATATGCCCATTGTGGGCTAGCAAATCCTAAAAATGCAAGCAATGGTAAGCATATTATCGACTTCTTAGTGGAGGCTACCTGTCAGCATGTGCCCACCGTTTCTTGCAGGAGTTGGCTTTTAAGATAGGAATGGCCGTCAAGCGATGAAACTGGTAGCGTCTACTTTATTTTTCGCACAATTCTTGCCTTATTCTCTTTGAAGAATATTTTGCGTGAATCTAGAGGTTATTCGGCCTTATTATGATGGGCTGGTGTTCACATGGTATGAACTCATAGTTTGCAAGAAGGTTAATTACTTGATGTAATTCAAAGTGAAGGAATTTGCAGTGATGAATCAATCTTCTTTTTCTATCTTTTTCACTGTCAACTACATATTTATTAATATTTATTATTGTGCTATTACTATACTATCAAGGAGATTATTTGCAAAAAAATCTATTAGGCGGTAAATCCTTTTGAGCAACGCCGACTATGCTCCAACATAAGATTGTTGGAGAAAAATATTATAAAGCTACACGAAGGATTAAGTAAACTTTACAACGTTACGAAGAACTCTAGAACTTATATTGTGGAAAATAAGGGAATAGATTTTTATTTTTGTACTAATCTTGCACTAAGAAAAAGATTTTAAACAATTTCTATGATTTAAAATTCAACTTCTATCATTGGTTATTAAAAGGATCTCCCCAATTTAATATTTTATTTGAGGTGACCTTATTTATAATAGCTTGTAAGATCATTTTGAAAAGCATATTCGTCCATACGTCAAATATAATTATTGGAATAATTATTGAAAACTCAAATAATGGATGAATCAATTAATAAGAAAATTTTTTGATATTCCTATGGATCGTTACATACTGATACTCGTGAATTTGTAGGTTACATATTTTGCATTCCTCATCCCTTTTTGGGTTTTAACAACACTAGATATGAGTGAGTGAGCATAAAATAAAGGCTTTGACACCTCACAATGTGAGAAGACTTAGCCTTATTTAAAATATTGATCTTTATAAAAAATAACTAGCTAGCCACTAAAGCAACCCATCACTTAGTATTTATCAAGGTCCAAACACATATCTATTTTAGATGCAAAATTATTTTTAACACTCACATGGTAAATTGAATCTTTTTGAATGCAATATTTTCTTTTTAAGCAAAAAAAAAAAAAGTTATAATCTTAGTTTCGTGGTACTTTAGAAAAGGCGGAGAGTAATAATAAAAGATGTGTATTTTGTAAAGCAAATTACAAAGATGTACAGTTTGGTTGTTGGCATGCCTGGAAGGATTGCCCTTTGGCATGATACTTAAATACATTTATTTATTATGTTCTAAATGTGAATAATTGGCCGGCGCGGAGGAGCAATTGTTGGCGAGTTATATGAACGTACGCTACAAAGAAAATGGTAATACATGACGTGACAGCGTGCGCAATATTTTAATGAAACTGCGGGCTTTTATAATCTTATTTTCCGTGATATTAAACATCCCAACATGCAATTGGCAGCGTCCAAAATGTATATACATGAACTTTGGCATACACTTTTTTTGACAAAATGGAGTAGAATGTTCCCTAAAAAAGTAGAATAAAATATCAGCATCTACTCTCTTGTCACTTAATCCTTGCTTCTTGCCCACATTAGTAATCTTCTTCATCCTTTGCCTCCTATCGTGAACGCTTCCACAACTTTTAAGAGAGCTTTTTATCGAAAAGGTGCAAACTTTGGAGTATATATGGTCAGAACCAATACCCAAAAGAGTTTAGATTTATAAATATTCCTGGGTTCTACTAATTAATTAAAGGTGTCTTTGGCTTGATGGCTTGCTCGGCCTCTTTAGACTTGGGAGTTGCGTTGACGGGATTAGCCAACATTTTGGGACGGGCCAAGTTAACATTTAACTGGCCCGAACTCGTTTCCTATGTATTTCATTACAACACGCATCACCTTTCAACCCTGTATAAATTAATACAAATAGAACCTTATTATTTTCAATTATCTCGAACCTTTTTTTAATTTTCAATTTATTTTTTTCTTTTGAAAACTTTTATCCAAGCGTCTTTCTATCGACGTACACTGTACTCGAAGCAAACGAAAACCCACGCGGCATCTCCTCATTGGCAGCTAGGGAAGGCAAAGGGTGGGTAGTTTTTGAACCCCACTTTATCCATTTCGTCTGAAAAATTTAATTCATCGATTTTCTAATTTTCTGTTTAGCATATGTTATTGAACAATGCAATGCATGGGTATATGAAATTATCCTTGGAAAAAAACCAAATTACACGTTTTATTAAGAAAAATATCAAAATACAAAATTTGTAATAATAATAATACAGGGTTGGTTCACATAAAATTTTTTTGGCATAACTTTGTTCTGTCGTTAACTTCTTTTTTAATGAGTGCACTACGTTTACAACAAGATACAAATAACAGAATAAAATGTACTCAGATTATTTGAATCCTAAAATTATTAGGGTATAATTTAATCTACTTTAAATTTTCATAAGGAAGCGCATAAGCAAACAGAGAAGCTAAAAACTCATGTCATCCACATCTTACAAAATATATATATATATATATATATATATATATATATAAATTGCATAAAAATGTCAAAAAATTAATATTCTTATATTTTAGGACACGACCTAATCTCTTCGTACAAACAAGGAATGCAAAGAAATCAACAAATTAAAGTTGATATATATATATATACATATTTTTAAAAAAGATTATATTAAATCTAGCTATTAATAACAGAGTTAAGGTTAGTTAAAAAAACAAAGACGTTAATTTATAATAATTAAAATAATAAAATTGGTTTCCCACGTTTCTCTCCCCCACCACCTCCTCACGTTAACCTCTTCCGACCCCAAAGGTACCACTCCCCCTCTCTCTCTCTCTCCAATTTCTTCCATTTCTCACATCCAAATCGGTCGATCTTGAACCCATTGATCGTCTCTTCCTGCAATCTTCGTAGCTGTTGAGGTGTAGGAGCTTGGAACTTTGGTTGTTGTTGTTGTTGATCGCTGTTTTTTTGGCGATTTTTGGTGACTGTTTGGTGGAAATTTCGGTGGATTTCAGCTGTTTTTCTTTTTTTCTTTTTTTTTTTTTTTGGGATGAATTTTGTTGTTTGCAGGTTTATTGGAGCTGGTTGGGATTCTGCTTGGGGAGTTGAGGTGGGTCTGGACCGTCTGGTGCTTTTCGAAGAGGAAGAGGAGGTATGGATTGTTGGTTGTGGGTTTTTTTGTGTGTGTTTCCAGGGTTTGTATCTGGTGTGGGGATCTTGAATTTTGCGGTTGATGATGAAATTTGGAAGAGGAGGTTGTTTGTGAAATTTGTCTTATTTTTTGTTTTTTGTTTTTTCGGGAGAAATGATTGTGTGCATGTGATTGTGGAAGAAATTTTAGTGTGTAACATGGGATTATTTGGGTTCTGGGTGCGGAGGATTTAGCTGTGTTTTGCTGTTGTTGTTGTTGTTCGCCGGTTGATTGGAGCTGGTTGGGTGTTTGTCGGTTGCAGAATTGAGGTGGGGAGGAGGTATGGGTTGTTGATTAAGTTTTTTTTTGTTTAGGTCACTGTTTGTGTTGGGTGTGGAGAGCTTGGATTTTGTGCTGCTTAGTGAAATTTGGGATAAAAAGGGTATTCAGGAAATTTTATTTGTCTTTTATATGTTTTTTTGGGCGAAATAGTTATGTGCAATTGACTGTAAGGAAGAAGCTTTGCTTGTCTGATTTCATTATTTCGGTTCTCGATTATTAGAATTGGCATTCTTTTGGTTAATTCTTGTGCTTTCATGGTGGGATAGAGCTAATTTGGAATCATTGAGGTTCTAAGTAATTGGAATTGGGGGTTGTTTGTGCTTTGATGCTTCACTTTTCGTGGGACGATGAAACTAATTTGTAATTTATTTAGAGTTCTATGCTTTCTTGTTGGTAAATGTCATCTGGATTCTGGGAGTTTCTATTCAATGAGGAGGTTATATGTGTCATTGAGTTTCTGCAGAGCCTACTTATAGTCACGCTTATCATTTTGCAGTCTGATCTGTCAGAAGCTACTTGTCAGCCTTACCAATCTATTATTGAGTTGATTCTTATGGAATTTGATAGTGAGGACCAATAGTTACGTTTTGGTTGTTTTTTCGGTGGATTTAGTTGTATTTGCATCTTTTTGCAGTATAGCTGGAGCTGGTTGTGATTTGTTGACCATTTTGGTGATAGATGTGAAGCCAGGGTAGATAAGGTATGGATCATTGATTTTATATTTTCATTTGTATCCTCTCGTTTGGGTGATGTGGAGAGCTTCAATTTTGTGTGTACAGAAGAATTTTGAGTAATAAATGTTTCTCTTCTGTGTTTTTTTGGAGTAATAGTTATAGGTAAAAATGACTGTAGAAGCAGTTCTAGTGCAGTATACTGGATTTATTTTGGTTCTGGATGATATGAATTTCTTCCGTTAAATAATACTTTCGTTGTCCATTCCGTCTGTTCGTTTCAGCATCTACTTGGGAGTATTATTAATCGATTCTATGATTGACTATGATTGAATCTCGTCGAATCTAATTATGTGGTGAAGAAAGGTTAAAGTATATAAAAAATTGCACACCTCACCGTGGAATAGGATCTAAGATGCTTTTAAAGATAAATTCCTCACAGATAAAGAATATTTATTCTCCATAGCCTAAATCCCAAAATCTTCAAAGCACCGTGGAAGAAAACCCTAATTTATCTCCCAATAATTACTTGTGTACGCAAACCATGCCAGGGAGCCTTATTTATCAACAAATTATAAGACTCCTGTTAGGTCATGCCTTTTTAATAAAAGGTAGTCATAATATAGTATTAGGTTTACTGGGTTTATCTCTTGAAATAGGAGAAACCTAATAAATTTGGGATCTTCGCGAATATTGTGGAGACATAAAAATATGTCAAACATGAGGGTCAGTGTTACTGACAAATGTGGTCCCGTCTGTGATGATTCCTCTTTAGAAAATCAAATGATGATAAATTATTGATATGCAATTTCTTGTAATTATATTTCCTATGGACGTAGCATGAACTAAGATTTAAGGTGTTTTATTGAGACCATTTTCCCTAAAGATTTAGGGGTACAATTGACTATGAAGCCGAATGTTCACATCTTTCTATTGTTTTAAATATGATAAATTGTGGAAAACTAGATTTAATATTACAGCTCTAGAAACATTGATTGCAATGTGATTATTATTTATTATTATTTTTCTGGAGATAAATAACACACCTTTTTTTTTCATGGTAACAACACATCTATGTTACTATGGTTGTTTAAATATTTTTTACTTATGGTAGATTAATTAAATGTGGGATGCTTTTTTTAGCATGCTGATAAGATCAATTTAGTCTGCTGTCTAAGCTTTTATAAGTCTTCTGAATTTCTTCACTTGTCTTATGAGAGGAACTTGAATATTTTTCAATAAATTCGTATAATTTTTTTTTAGCTTGTTTTAACTGATTGAGATAATTATGCAGGAATTCTAGGATCTTTACGTGGCTATTTCAAGTTAAGGTTTCTGAGAAGGAAGTAGCGTTCATGGAACTTAATGATTTTTGAGCTAGATAAATAGCAAGTTTACGGAGAATGTGAGGGAGGCAAATAGCAAGATTATTGAGGTCCTGGACTATTAGTTTTAGGGATGTAGTCATTTGAGAGAAGAGAAAAGCTTGTTGGCTTCTTTGACCCATGGTGCATTCCCAACAAAGTTTTCCTTTTCTAGCAAATATATGGAGTGATGTTACACCCTAATCGGCATTCTTGACCTGGTGCTGAGGTCTGTGGACTATTCCGAGTTGGAGGGACTAGTGTTAGGCAATGGTTACATAGTGGGTAACTGCCTTTTATGCTATTGCCTCTTATGGCCTGAATGAAAAAGTATAAAGTTGTTGATTACCTGTCTAAAGTGTTTCAATTCTTTTTGCTTTATAGTCTGAAACATCATTTGTATGATTTTTGGTAATTATTTCATCATTTTGTCCATTTTCAGTGATGCAGGTTATCCTTCTGTTGTCTTTTTTATGGCTGCTGAAATATTTTAGGGCGTGCTATGAGAATATATAAGGTTGCACTGTACGCGAAGAACCAGATTTTAATTGTCTGTCCTAATGTTTCTAATTATACGAGGAATTGAGGATATAATAAGGATGTCTATGAGCTGATTACTTAAGCTACAGATTAAGCAGTTTGGAAGCAGATGACTGGTTTTCTGGTTTTAAAGGAAAAGCCTTTTAACTTGTTTTAAGGATGTTTGGTTACACATGGGTTATTGTACAAAATCATGAACTATATTAGTTTGAATTCCAAGCTTATTACCAGAGTCTGCATTATGGCATATCTGTGTGACAAGACGACAACAGGGACATTATATTTCTTTTCTTCTTCTATGGATTTCTGTTTGCAAGCCCATGTCGGCCAAATCAAGAAAATTTGACTACTAAACTAGAGGATTATTGAAAGTCTAGAAATTTAGTTCATGTATTTGTGTTTTTAACTTATATGCTTTTGTTGGGGCATATGCAAGGATTAAATGGCTGAAACTGATAAATATTTTCTTTCTCAAGGTTGTCATACAGATGTCTGTTGACATTGGCCAATAATAAATGTTGATAAAATCTGAAATACTCATTGACTGATTCAAATTGATGTTTGATTTTTAGTAGCTTTTACTGCAATGTCTTTTAAGCATCATAGGCTGACAATTTGATTTCTAGGTGAATTGATCGAAGAGATTATATGGTCGTTGTCCATAATCTTTGCATCTAAGCTTTTGCGTGGACTTTGTAAAACCAGATTATAGGAAATGGCTGATTCTGTTTAGAATGATGGAGTTTTTGATTGGGTGACAATGTTCTGTTTGCTGTCTCAACAGTGTATCTTCATAAACCACTATGGCCTTTGGCAGATTCTGATGCCAATGTATATGTAGCCTTTATCGGTTGCTACTCTTGGAAGATACAGTACTATAAGCAGACCATTAGTGATAAAGGGAAAATTCCATACTATGGATGCCATCATATGCCTTGTCTGTTTGGGGTGTTTTACCAGCTTTGGACTGAAAGCAGATGTTAACTCTTCAACACTTATATATTTAATTGTTAGAAATCCATATCATTCACAACTTTGCCAATGCTTGAGCATTGCCTGTCCCAAGTCTGGACAAAGGAAGAGAGTTGGAGTGCATCTTGCCTTCCAAAATTTTGTCATTTGTTGCTACATGAATCCTAGTTTTGGATCCATGTCCTCAACACCTTTTGGGAATTAAGTGGAAGAAGAAGAAAATTCATATATTTGCAAAATAGAGTGAAAATCTGCTGTAAGATCTTATAGCTAATATTATTGTAAGGCCCAATCAGCTTTCACCAAATCACATACTTAATGAATATATTTTTGACAATTTTGTTATTTTAACAATAAGTGGGTACTTTTTAATCTATGCTTATCTCACTCTTTGTTTGGTCCTGCTATTAGCTGTAAGACCTTCTAGCAGATTATTTTTCATAATAATAATAGCAGCAATAATAGTAATAATAGTAACAATAATAATAATAATAATACATAAATAAATAATTAAATATGAATAATAAAATATCATGAATATCTATTTTTAGTGGTTGATGGTTATTAATTGCATGATCTGCATTACTTATAGTTTGTTTATTGTATTTTTCTTTATTCGCTGATTGGTAATTTTTGTGTATATTTGGTTGCTAGAGCATTGGTAAGCTATGGAGTAGAGTGGCTCAACTTTTGAACAACTATCATCATCTTTTGACATGGAACAGAGAAACATGATGTGCGCGCGCCCGATGCATGATTTAAACATTGAACAGTTTCAGTTGCACCACTTCCTTCATGAACCCGAACTTGGTGTTCTTGACAACCTTAATGGTGGTGTTCATTCCGTCTTACCATCTTCAGGACCTGTTCCAGGCATTGATGTATTCAATTGTCCTGAAAATCATGAGGGCAGCGTGGTATATAGAAATCAACACAACATTTTTCAACACTCTTCTGCCATGCATCTTGGTTTGGGTGGCTCAGTAGAATCCTATTCATATAACCCATATTTGGTTACTTGTAATGTTTGCCCTTTTCCAGCAAATCATGGTTCGTCTGAGCACTTACCAACCTCGAGCAATCACCATAGGTTATTTGGAGTCAGTTTAGATGAGTTTGGGAGGAACAACCAATTTACGGATAATGGAAGGTCATGCAAGCGAAAGAATGCAGCAGGTGTTCCAGGTAGCATACATCGTTTCTTTGGCCCTTCTGCTGGATCAAGTTCGTCATCATCTTCTATATGTGGACCTCAAACAACTTTCAGTGGTCCTGTAAACACTGGTTTTAGGCCCTGGGATAAGCCGTTTGGACCTGGGAATAGTATGATAGAAGCTGCTGCATCTTTTAACTTACCTGACTACGTGGGAGGTGGAAATTTACTCACGAGTGAAGATGGGTCTCAGAGAAGTGTTAGAAGCAGATCTAATGCCATGAATCTTCAGGTGGGCTTGGGGCTGACTCACCATCACGGCCAGGTATTCCAGGGAAACTACATGGATCGATCAGTCCAGCCTCCCAACAACAGCTGGGTTGAACATTATGGCACCAACACCGCTGATTCTGGAAATACCAGCTGGAACTATACACCTCCTATGTCATATATGCCTGGTAAGGATGTGAATAGCCTTTTGTTGGTACTTGAAGGAAGTTGATAACTGTAGGTTCTAAAATGAGATTTCTTAATATTTCTCAGGAAGAAATGTCGGTGGAAATATAGTTGATATTGCGAGCATGAATTCTCAGGGATACCCAGATGCTACTGCAAACGTGAATCCTGGACTCTTTAACCCTCCATCTATGCAGTATCCTGTTCATTATAATTCACCCGTACACAATCTGCGAGAGAGAACCCGCAGTTTGGGTTATCCTTCTCTCGTACCACCTTCTCAAAGGAATTCTACGACCAATTTTACTATGGCAACTTTCATCCTTCACATGATGCTCTAGAGTCGGTGTCCAGGCATCCTAGAAGCATTGCTTTTAGTGGAGACCGCAACTTAAGGTCAAATAGGAGGGTATCTCAAGCATCACAAGGAAACATGAATGATCGCTGGACTTATTTTCCATCTGAGGTAATTCATATGTTTGTCCTTCGCATCTGCTTTCTTGTGAGCATCTTTAGTTTTCATCCTGGAGTGTCTTGTGCTAGACAATTTAAAAATGTACTGCTTTTTGCTTTTAATTTCTTACATGTATTTAATCATTAAATATGTTTGTAGGATGTTGCATTTCTGGATTATTCTGGTTATTATGAAGTAGGAAGCTCTGTTGATCAGCACCGAGACATGAGAATGGACATAGATGACATGTCTTATGAGGTTTGAACTTACTAGTTACTTATGTTCTCAGAGTTTACAGTACAGATGCTTCGAGGTTACATCCAATTTGCATGGATTATTAAGATGTTGAACTTTTGCCCTTTTGTTTCTAGTATCTATGTCAACACGTCTCATATGTACAGGAATTACTGGCCCTGGAAGAGCGAATTGGGGATGTGAGTACAGGGTTATCTGAAGAAGCGATTGCCACATGTCTCAAGACGAGGTTGCAAACTCATTCTGATTCTATTTCTCCTAGTCATGGCAAAGGAATGCAAGGAGTAGATCAAACATGCACTATATGCCAGGTACACACACATTTACATTCATAAACTTTGTAAAGTACATCTAAAATTTAAAGCGTGTGGAGATTTATTGAGTTACTTTTATATCAGGTCGAATTTGATGAAAATGAGAAAATTGGAACCTTGGACTGTGGGCACGAGTACCATGCTGATTGCATCCGACAATGGCTTTTGTTGAAGAATTTGTGCCCCGTTTGCAAAGTTTCAGCCTTGACTTCATCCAATAAAGATTGAAGGTGAATTGGATGATCTTCAGGAAAGCTCATACTAATTCATTTCTTTCAAGCCTTTGTACATAAAAGACGTTGAATGATGGTCATTATTCTGTTGTTCCCATCTTTTCGCAACATTCATTAGCTCTTAACGCGAGGGCTAAACTATTTGGAACTGCAACTTGTATAAAATTGTTATCCATCGAAATATGATGTTTCATGAAATGCTCCTCGACATACTACCAATACTAACAAATATAGGCCTCCAGAAGACGTATAATGAGGGGTCATTGTTCTTCCAATTTGTGTGTAATCAACGAAGTTTATCCTTCTACATGGTGTGAAGATTTTGTAAATCGAAAGTGGAAGAGAAGTTATCAGTAAGAACAGTTTTTGAGCATTGGCACTAAAGCAGTGCTAGGCCATCCCATAATTAAATTACCTTGTTTAATTTTCATTTTTTTTAAAAAAGTTGAGTACCTCATTACACCGAATGGAGTATTTAACAGCTGGAAAAAATTTCATGGTATACGTACCGGAAAACATGTTTGTAGATGAGTTCAATCGTTTCAGCATGCAAGGATTGAGACAGGCAGGCAGATATACCAGCCAGTTATTTGTTTTTCATACCTGACAGTTACATCTGGAATCCTTTTGTTTCTCATATATGGCAGATAATATATGATCGGTCGGAGAAGACAATGAATAAAGCATTTAACAGAAAAAAAATTGAAATGTGCCAAATAATTCAGCATTCATAGCACATTCCAGGCTAAGAAATTGCAGTTGTAGCTGTTGCTGCTGATGACAACGGCGATGGCGAAGACTGCTCATTGTTTACAGGATGAGAACTCCTGAAGTTTAGAAATCCGGGTAAGCCTCTTGCCTTGGCGAGTTGCTCCAATTCGTTAACCTTTTGGTGAAGAAGCTGGATTTCATGTGCTAACTGTTCCTCCCTTTGCTTCATTGCCTAGAGCAAGGATCAACTCTTTAATAGAGAAAAGAAGTGATGATACTTCTAGGCACTGAACACAACTCAGCATGGTTATCGCAGTCAAATGTACAAAGAACATGACAAAAGTCGTCAGAAATGGCAATTTGCCCAAATTCAAAATAACACGTTGATTAAAAAGAGATAAAGGAAACATAATTTCAGACTGCCCATTTAGCAATATATGGCTTGGATAGACTAATATAGGTACAGATAACGAGAGTTCTTGCCTCAGCAAAGAGCATAAAGGTTAGTTAATAGCGCTTTTATTGCTTCAGAATTAATTTTCTTGGAATTCATAGTTGGAATGTTGAGTTACCGTGAATAAATACCAGCTTTCGTTTGAATCTGTTTCTGTCTTACTGAAGTCAACATATTACTATTTTCCTAAAATCATTAGCTACTAAAAAATAGCATAAAAAAATTAACAAAATTGGGCACTACCTCCAACTCTTGTCGATGAGCCTCCTCCTTTCGTGCTTCTGACTTGGCGCTTCTCTGAACCTCAAATATTACAGCAGCTCCAGCAACCTACCCTAGCATGTAAAATCTGCTGATAAGTGTAATGTTGATAGAGGTCCTAAAAAAGACAATCATCAGAAAAATGCTAATAGAGACCAGAAAAGTCCCCACAGGTGTAATTGATGACCCAAAATTTATGTTGGCCACTCTTTAGCTGGGATAAGATGATGATGATAATGATAAAGTTCTGAATATAATAACTTCATTGGTTAAACTTCTGTTCATAGTCACTGAAGAGAAGATTGGTCAATCAATGCAGGTATAACATTGGTGACTTATGTAAATTTTGGAAATCAAGTGGACTTAAATCAATGACTACCGTAAATATGAAAATTTCTCCAATAAGATCTGAAGCAGCTTGAACAGCTTTCTCTTCATTCAAGGGCCGAATCTCAACATCTGTAGCATGGCCGTATATGCGCCTTTGCAAATTTGTGCTAAACCGATGATTAAACTGATTTTCAATAAGACGGTAAAAAAAAAGCTCAGTACCTCTGGAATACATTGCAGACCACAACGGCCATTGAATAAATAAAATCCTAAAATAAAAAGCAGAGTAAACAATGTATAGAGACTTAAAATAAAAATTACCAACAACAAGAGATAATATATTCAGGCATAAAGCTATGGAATAAAACCCTAAAGGCCACAAGTGTGTTTGCACAACTTTTATGACGAGCAAGATGGTTCAAAGAATATGTAGTTTTTTTCGGTTGGGTGGTTTTTATATTTTCTTATAAAAATTTTCCTATCCCCATTCCAATTTGTTTGTACTGCCATATTGTTATCGTTGCATCAAAAAACATTTTGCAAAGAAAAATATCTTCGAACATTGAACTTGTTGCACAACTCAACAACTTTCCTACAAACAAAACTGAAAATAAAGCAACACGACCAATATATAGAAACTTCCAATAAAAAAAATATCAACATATCAAGAATGATACAAGAAACATTGCACCCTATTTATACCAGTAATGTCTAACCAACAAATAAACCTAAAGCCTAACAATCTGCTTGGACAGATTATATCATAGACAAGCTCTATCAAAGAACATGTTGGTTGTTTCTTTGTCGATGTTTTTTATATCCACTTTCCATATTAGATCTACCCATCCCTATCCCAATGTAACTCTACTAATTTTCTCCTTTCATCGCATCAAGCGAAGTACACTGAATTGAAGATTTTCACATGAACAACAAAAAAGCGATCAGGAATTCAACATGTCATACAACTTTCAAAACACATCCAAACAAAATGTCCATAGAATTTACCATACTCACCCACCCCACCCCAAAACCACATATGGCTTCGGACATGGAACACATTTCTACACTCATCCCGCAACAAGATCAAAGCATCCAACTTTAAAGACGCCCAGCCCAAGATACTTCCACTTTTCTCCATTCATCACATTACACAGAATCACCACCAACAGACAGAAAAATTGGCGACTTCATAAACAACAGATTGATCAGAATTCAAGTGTTCCATTAGACCTCACCGACTCCACGTCCAAACAACATAAATCAATTCAATTCACGAAACAAAAATTACAAACCGCTTGTATAGGTTTGTACACGAAACCCCATTCAACTCCCATCAACCCCCATAACAAGACGAAAGCAACAAACTTTGGGGGCACCCAAATCCAAAGCGCAAGACTAAACACACCTGGGCGATGTTGATGATGAACTGCCGGAACCTGGGGTGCTTCCCGGCCTCCGCCTTGAGCCTAGAAGCAAACGGCTTGCTGATGGTCTTGAGCGCGAGAGTACCTAGCTTCACCACCGGAAGAACCACCATGCTTCGCCGGCCGCTCCGCCGCGCCGCCAACAGCAAAGGCGGTAGCTTTGCGGGAAGAGATGGCGTTGGTAGGACTCTGGAGGCAATAAATATGGCCCAAGTAATTTTTAACTTTTGGGGTTTTGACAGAGACATTGACTTTTCTGGAACATTGACTTTGATAAGGGGAAGGGCGCCTTCTTTGAGCCCAAGCTATCGCAATTAGTTAGGTAACACATTAGATCAAAAAAATGCCACTGTGAAGATTTCTATATTTTATTTCCCCTTCTTCCCTAAGCTAAGATTATTATAAGCAAACATTCTTTTGTAGTATAATGTAATTTAATTAAGAACAATTTATTTAAAATAATAAAATTAAATATAAAATCCACATTGAAGCCAATCCACACTAATCCACCCATTAAATAGATGAATAGTAGTGATTTCCGCCTAAGTCCCTCTCTTCAGTAGCACGTCTGCCGTTGGCTCCCCAACCCAGCAACTTCAATCTGTAATCTTGGGGTTAATTTGGATTTTCTCCACCGAATTTAATCAATGTTCAAGGAGCAATAATTAGCAGAGAAGATCACTTGTGGTAGTTTCATTATTATGATACTTCACAACATATTCAAACTATATTGAAAGAATGTAGATTCTAATGTAAGAGGACGACAACCATCCAGCAAGGGGCCAGGATTGAGCAAAAAGCCCAAAGCTTTTAAACAGAGGTTATCAAGGGCTTCTATCATGATTTAGTATATTTGATCCTAGAACATCAAATTGTACATATAACCATAGAAAGAGACAAATCAAACAAATTCGAAAAGAATCAAAACTTCACTACTTGATTCTCAACTATAAAAAGTCTTTGAAACCTTATTTCAATCTCTTCAAAGTAAGCTTCAAAAAAGTTGAATAAAAGCTTCTCAACGACAACAGTTCAGATCAAATATCTGTTCCAAGAGTTTCAAATCCAAGAAACATCATATATAGAAGTAGACGAACCCAAGACTTAAAGAACAAATGTACTTCGCAACCTGATCACTTCTCACTTCCATGTAAGACTTCGACTTCGCACCGTTTTTCAAAATTCCTCGAAGCTTCAAAACTTAAAACTTGTCCAG
This sequence comes from Piper betle, assembly GCA_033002965.1. Taxonomy (NCBI): domain Eukaryota; kingdom Viridiplantae; phylum Streptophyta; class Magnoliopsida; order Piperales; family Piperaceae; genus Piper; species Piper betle. The sequence continues at coordinate 47,198 of JAURVB010005826.1, forward strand.
TCGAGCTTCTCAGAGGCATCAACTCCAGATCCAAATTCCTATTCATTCATAACAAATTCGACCAAATTAATACTTTGCCACTAACCAATACTTCACAGCCCAATAATGTTTTGGACTTCAAATCTAAATCAAGTTCCTCAATTTTAATTTTTATTATTTATTTTTGTATTTAAATAGACCAGACCACCATTATAAGGAAGAAGTGCACGATGAAGGGCGGGGAGCAGAGAATAGCTTAGAAGGAAGGAAGCGGTTTGGTAGACGTGACACATGAAGCAGGAATAGACTTTAAATCCAGTTTCTGCTTTGCCGTGCTGGAGTAGTTGCCGTCGGCGATCGCCCATCGGCGTTTCTCCAAGCTCAAGTTCTAAATTCGAATCCAAGTTGAATTAGAAATCTCTTGAGACGATAATGTTGTATAGAGATTGTTAGGGTCCCTCATCATACGATGAATATGAGAATACATGCAACTACATGGAGGATTGTAAAGACATGGATTTATTTGAAGAGGTACGAGGGATTCGAAAAGAATGGTTGAAGATGATGAATATTTAGTGTTGTGGCTCTTCGTATCTACGAGGCTGGTTTTCGTTGTCTATAAATATGTAGTTGTATTGTGAGTAAAATAGAGTAGAGTTGAATTGAAGAGAGTACACAAGTAAGAGTATGTGAAGTTGTGATGTATTTCTAATTGGAGTGTGTTCGTTTTAGAGATGAGTGTTAAGAGATTGTGAGTTGTTTCCAATTAGAGAGTGTGAGGATTTCACAATTGAGTGATTGTGTACTTATTATTGGTAATAATTGATGATTTGTGATTTTTAGTATATTTTGAGATTACCAAATTATTGTGTGTTTTATTGAATATTGTTAAGTACTTGTTAAGGCATATCAAGAAGTTCAGGGATTTCTTTTTGGGTGTTAAAAACCCAACAAGTGGCATCAGAGCTTTGGTTTATCCGCCCTGTGGAGGTTCGTGGAGAAGATTGAACTTCTTATTTGCTTTTGACACAAGATGGCTGAGAAGAGTACAACCAAATTTGTACTTCCTAAATTTGATGGAAGTAATTTTCCTATGTGGAAAGTGAAGATTAATGCTATATTGGTGAAAGATGGTTGTGCTGTTGCTCTTAAAGGCATGGATCAGAAACCAGAAGGTATGACAGATGCACAATTTATTGAAATAGATGAGATTGCTAAGGCTGATATTTTATTGGCCTTGGATGATAAGGTATTATTTAATGTGCATACTATTGATACAACGGCAAAGGCTTTGTGGGATAGTCTTCACAGAATATATGAAGCCAAGTCCTTAGTAAGTAAGATTTTTCTAAGGAGGCAATTGTATAATTTGAAGATGAAGGATGGGACTTCTATTCATGAACACTTAAATGTGTTTAATAGCTTGGTGAATGACTTGTTAGGAACAGGTGCAAAGGTTGATGAGGAAGAACAAGCCACCTTACTTCTCTGTTCAATGCCGGACTCGTGGGATAATTTAATTATGAGTTTGAGCCATGTTTCTGTACTTGACTTAAACTCTGTTACAGCATCACTCTTGTCAGAGGAGTTAAGGAGAAAGTCAGCAATGTCAACTTCATCTTCATGGGAGCAAGCCTTGGTTTCTGAGGAGAGAAAGAGTAAGTTCAAGCGGACAAATAATGAAAGAAAGGTAGTAAGGTGTTTCTATTGTAACAAGGTTGGTCACATAAAAAGGTATTGCTGGAAATTAACAAGGGATATGCAACATGACAAGGAAAAGGACCAAGAACAACAAAATGATGAAGTCAATTCTATTGATAACTCAGTACTTATTACTTCTTGTAATGATAGGTGTTTTCGTAAGACAGATAATTCAAGGTGGATTGTGGATTCTGGAGCATCTTTTCATGCAACATCATGTAGAGAACTCTTCATTACCTATAAATCAGAAAATTTGGGAATTGTGAAGATGGGAAATGGTGATACATCACGTGTTGTTGGCATGGGAGATGTGCATATGGTGACTAGTTTGGGTCACAAATTATTTTTGAAAGATGTGAGATATATTCCAAGCTTGAGAGAAAATATATTGTCTTTGGGTAAGTTGGATGATATTGGCTATAGTTCTCAATTTGTTAGAAGAGTATGGAAGTTATCCAAGGGAGCACATATCATTGCAAAAGGGGAAAAATATGGTAGTTTGTACAGGACATTTGTTCGATATGTCAGTGGAAGTACTCTTGATGGGTCTCCTAAGCAAGTATGGCGTCGAAGGGTTGATCATACTGAGGTAGAAATGGAATTAGGTAATAAGATTCTTAGTCATGATCATACTTGTGATAGAAGAAAGGTTGATGTCAAGTTGGAAGATGAAAATGAGATATTTTTAGAAGCCCGAGTGGATGGGTTAGTAAAGATGTTTGAAGAGAAGTTGATCCTAAAAGACGAAAAGCAAAGTCATAATCTTTCCCCAAAGAAGGAGAGGAAGATGTGCTAGAGTTTCAATCAGGGAGATAAAGGTATGGGGCGAGAAGGGGAGATTGGAAGGGTTGTATCTCTTTCGCATGTAACGGTGCTAAAAGCAACCCTAGTGTGTTCCGTATGATTCGGGAGGGGAGAATTGTTAGGGTCCCTCATCATACGATGAATATGAGAATACATGCAACTACATGGAGGATTGTAAAGACATGGATTTATTTGAAGAGGTACGAGGGATTCGAAAAGAATGGTTGAAGATGATGAATATTTAGTGTTGTGGCTCTTCGTATCTACGAGGCTGGTTTTCGTTGTCTATAAATATGTAGTTGTATTGTGAGTAAAATAGAGTAGAGTTGAATTGAAGAGAGTACACAAGTAAGAGTATGTGAAGTTGTGATGTATTTCTAATTGGAGTGTGTTCGTTTTAGAGATGAGTGTTAAGAGATTGTGAGTTGTTTCCAATTAGAGAGTGTGAGGATTTCACAATTGAGTGATTGTGTACTTATTATTGGTAATAATTGATGATTTGTGATTTTTAGTATATTTTGAGATTACCAAATTATTGTGTGTTTTATTGAATATTGTTAAGTACTTGTTAAGGCATATCAAGAAGTTCAGGGATTTCTTTTTGGGTGTTAAAAACCCAACATGTATGATAGTGATATCTAAATTTGGTTCAACCAATTTACTGATCCTAAATTGATAATAACATAACCTTTTTTTTGGCCTCTGATTTTTTATTAGCAATTATTTCATGTAATGATCAATAAGAGTGAGCGGCCTGTATATATATAGATGGACGACTGTACGTAAAAACTAATCTAAATCAAATTAGCTTTAACTGATATATAATTGATCACGTATTTTCAACGATCTCGGGTGGTGCAGGTTCCTTTACACCAGCACCATATTGGGACGCAAGGTTGACATGGTACTTCTTCAGGCCCAGGGAACGGAAGGACAAGAAAGGGAGCAGACCCAATCGACAGACCGCAAGGCGACGGCAGCGGACGAGATAATCACCTACCCGGCCACCAACGAAGAGATCGCCTGAAAGAAGCCATTGGTGTACTACAATGGTGCTGACAAGGAGAGTAAGACCAACTGCATCACGCACTAATATAGAATCTCTGGATCAAATGCGAAGCTTGACGTTGCCGGCCTGGAGGCCGACACCACGTCCCACAAAAGGGTATTCATTTATACGCAGTTTATATTTGCTACATATTAATCTCTTCAATTCTAGTTGTTTTACAAGGTTTAATTACCGGTATCGTTCACTTAATTAATTAGTTATCTGTAATTGTTTGATTAATAGCTACTAGCTAGAGAGGTTTTTTTGCGGTCAAAGTTACTTGCTAGCTAGTTGGGTTCTTCATAATTGACAACGATGGTTTATTTATTATATATGCTGATTTTATTTCCTGCTACTAATTAATCAAGTGTGTATATGTAGTTAGTAAGTGGTGGGTATGAACATTTTTTGGCATATATGGTGGCGTAGAATTAACGATTTGGTTGGATTATACAAGACATTAGTCAAGGAATGCAAGATGTAGAACTGATATTATTTGTAAGAGAGTTAGAATATCCTGCTGATCTTCAATTTCTAGCTAGTTTTTATCTGGTTTTTCCAGTATCCCATTAAATTGTAAGCCATGAAACAACTACATCCTTGATCTAAACGCATAATTGGATTCTTCTAAAATCAAAATTACTATGCTTATTTGATGCGTACATGCATACATATCATGCATGTTCCGGTTCATGCATACATTTTTTGCTGCAGTTGAACAACTGCATCCTTTGTAAGACAAAAATGAACCCGGATATGGAAGCGTCAAAAAAAGGACCAAGAAAAATGGCAGTGGCAACCCAAGCCAGGGTACAATTTCACATGACCCCACAAACTCAGATAGCCCACCAAAGGGCAAGCGACCTGCAAGGGAGAAACAAGTAGGAAAAGAAGATGCAGGTGTCCTTAAAGGACGTCCGCAAATTATAGGTCAGGGTGGCAGAAAATTTGAGAAGGGAGACCCAAGCAACAGCCAGGGATTAAATGACGATCACCCTCCAGGGTTTGAAAGAAAACAAGTACCCTTCCCGCCAATTTCTTCTTTACTTCAATTTCTATTAAACTGTCTGCCTAAAAAAGAAATTCTTAAAGAACTTTCTATTAAACTGTGCAAGAAATTGACAATGGCATCCTCTTTGAATTCAGCCTTAATATATTTCAATCGAGTTTAATGGTTCATTTTATCAAGGTTGATTTAATCAAACAAACTCGATCAAATTAATTGTTCACCAAGGTACGAGACAACTAGTTGCCTAGACAAATCAATTACCAACCTTATTAAATAACGGATAAGTCGGCCTGACGTTCAAGTCTTATCTGCCCATTAAATATTACTTCCATCCAACACTTATAAATTAGCTATGTATTATGTGTAGTACCCATCATCATAGAAGATACCAAGAACTCACCTTTCTGTAGAGGACTTGTGGAATATCTCTGATGTATACATATACATATACAATAAAAAAACCCACAAGTATGCAAACTTATTGGGCCAGCCTCGATTGAAACTAGGAATAATCAACACGCTGCTTGGACCACTTAACCTCTTGCCAGTTAGTTGCAAAAATACACATTACGGACCTTGACTTATTAGAGTAATGACTAAGACATTAAGTAGCTAGCCCCCTTCCAATTTCCATTGATCTTGAGTACTCAGTGCCATTTATATAACATCTTTGTGTATATATCAGAGGGCTTCCCTCACTCCGTCCATTTGGAGCTGATTTTTATGTCTCCCAATATCTCTTAGCTCTAGCTAGCTACTTGGTCATCTCATGCCTAAGTCTCCCTTTTATCGTTTCCTTGTTTCCTTTGCTTGGATTTTGTTAATGCTAGCTCCATTAATGGTCGGACAGGAGGA
>JAURVB010005827.1:0-12255 GCA_033002965.1 Piper betle
ACACTACCAATGGTAATGAAGGATTCGTAGCCTTCAGTGATGCGTCCCTGTTGGGTTTAGGATGTGTCCTTATGGTGGGAGGTAAAGTGGTGGTCTACGCCTCTCGTCAATTGAAGATTCATGAGCAAAATTATTCAACCCATGACTTGGAACTGGGAATAGTGTTTTTGCACAGAAAATTTGGAGACACTACTTGTATGGAGCCGAGTTTGAAGTCTTCACTAACCTCCAGAGTTTGAAGTATATCTTCACCCATAATGACCTTAACCTTCGACAGAGGCGGTGGCTAGAGTATTTGAAGGACTACGACTTTCAAATCTTATACCATCTGGAGAAAGTGAATGTGGTAGTAGATGCGTTGAATCGGAAGGGTAAGGTGGACAAAAGTCAGCAGCTAGCTAGTCTTTGGGCCATGTCAGCAGAAGTGGTGGCTATCTACCCTGTGGAGCAACTAATAGGATTACTGGCAAATTTAGATATTTCCAACAATTTGGTTGATCGTGTTAAACTAGCACAAATGGGTGATGAGGAGCTGAATGAAATGTTGGACAAGGTTCCTGACATTGTAGCTGATTCTACTAGTGTGATCAGATTTAGAGGAAGGTTGTGTATACCCAAGGATGATGCACTAAGACGGTAACACCCCGTTTCGGCTCACCCGTTAACCGACCCGAAAATGTCACCGGGGTAGCCCTCATTCCATCTCTCACCGAAAATGCAAAAATTATACATATATATGTCTGGGTTGGGATTTATACAATTGGCCCAAAGGAATCTTGTGGTGGATCTTAATTTCAAAAACTGACTCGAGGGATCTCATCCTTGAGGGTTATTAATCCGAACAAAACTGTTGGCAAAATGGCCCGAGTTAAGTTGGATCCAATAAAATGCCACTTGACTCGTCATGCACGTGATAAATCAAATACACAATAGAATAGCGTAAAATAGAGAACGAGTCCTAAACGGACCTGGTAGAATCTCCAAGCGTGTCCTCGTGCCTAGGCGGTGAGGTCCTACTCTGTACCTACACATAGAAACTAAATACTAACGCCCGCTCATGATGCAGTCATACATCCTATATCACACATACATCCATCATGGATCAACCAACACACATTAACCTATATCAATTCTAGCAAGTCTACTTAGGCTAGTTTGCATTAGATCATGATCATTACCTAGTTACCCTAATTAGTTTCTTAGCCTCCATTTTTAACACCACTCAATCAAACAAATTTCATATTTTATCCTTAATCAATTCTACATTTATATATATAATTATAACACGTAATTCACCAATCCTAGCATACAATTCTAATAATCAATACTTTTAAATAATTAATTTAAAATAAATTATACCTCGCGGATTCGTGCCTCGAATTCGGCACCTTATGGCGTCTGAAGTTCGATAGGGTTCGATCGAAGGGATTCGGCAGAAGATCAGGTGATTCTCTGACGAATTTCGGTGAATCCAATTTTTCGGCGACTTTCAGGCGGTTTTCTGGCGACTGTTCTGGCGGGGCAATCGAGGGTAAGGGTTAGCACCGGCTCAGCAAGCTCGTCCCAATGGTGGTGACAGCAAGGACAGCCATGGCGGCGACGACTGCCGGCCGCGGCATCGAGTTCGGTCGGGGCGGTCGGTCGTTCCGATCAGGCCCACGGCCGCCTTCGACGGCGGCGCTAGGTAAGGGGGAAACGTCGGGGAGGTCAAGCGGGTGGTCCTCGGGGTCACGGCGGCGGCGGAGCAGCCAGGACGGCGGCGAATCGACGAGGAGAGCGTACGCGGCTTGTGGGGCGATTCCGGCATCGTGGCGGCGAGACGGTGGCCGAGTTTGGTCGTGGTGGCACGGCGACGGCACGGCGGGGCGGGGCGGCGTTGATCGGCGGTAGTGTGACATCGACAATGGCGGCGGCAATGTCAAGGGCGGCAGCGGCTTGGGTTTTGGAAGGGGGACGGTGTCGGGAGGGAGAAAAACACCCCTAGTGGCAAACTCCTAAATAAGTATTGACTCGATTCCTACTCGAGTAAAAATAATAACTTGTTCGTAATAAATCCTAAGAAAAAGCTAGAAAAATATGAAAAAATACCATAAAATAAAACAAACACAACAACATCCAAATGACATGCTCTATAACTAATAACCCACCCGAATATGATCTAACGCGTCCTAATGCGTTATTCGGCCTAAAACTATTTCTACGATCAAACACATAAAAAGAAAAATACTACATTCTTTCATATATTCTGATAACTCATTTCTCACCATCTTTTCGACGTTATCATCATATATTCAGGTACACCTGACTCTCATCGCTCATAACTCACGGCTGGCCTCGACTCAGCACGCGGTTCATGAAACTGACTCGACCCGAACCAACGGTTGAACCGACTAGTTCGGTAACGTAAAACTCTGACTCGAGTCACGGGTTTTACAAAGACGGAATATCTTGGAGAAGGCTCAACACTCAAAGTTCTCGATACACCCTAGAATTACTAAAATGTATCAGGATTTAAATCGAACCTACTGGTTGATTGGGATGATGATGGATGTTGTGGATTTTGTCTCCAAGTGTCAGACTTGCCAACAGATCAAAGCCCAACATCAACTACCTGAGGACTATTGCAACCTTAGAAATACCAACCTGAAAGGGGAGTGTGTCATATGCGATTTTATTACAAAACTCCCAAGGACTCATAAGAAGCATGACTCCATATGGGTGGTTGTGGACCGACTAACTAAGGTAGCTCACTTCATACCCACGAAATCAATGAGGACAGCGGAATACCTGGCAGGATTGTATGCCGACAATATTGTCTAGTTGCATGAGATTCCAAAGGAGATAGTCTCTGACCGAGATCCCTTGTTCACCTCACATTTCTGGGAAGCTTTCCAAAAAGCCATGGGGACTCAAATCAAGCTGGAGTACAACATATCATCCCCAAACTGTTGGTCAAAGTGAAAGAACTATTGAAATGTTGGAAGATTTGTAAAGAGCTTGCATTCTTAACTAGGGAGGTGACTAGGAGAAACACTTAGCCTTGGCTGAATTTACCTACAATAACTCTTACCAAGCCAGTATAGGGATGGCACCATTTGAAGCTTTATATGGTAGGCCCAGCAGATCTCCATCGTGGTGGCTGGAGTCTACCGAAGCAGTCATAGTCGGGCCAGAGATGGTGAGAGAAGTAACTGAAAAGGTGAAACTCATTTAGCAAAGGCTTAAGGCAGCTCAGGATCGACAAAAGAGTTATGCTAATACTCGAAGGAGGGACCTAGAGTTCCAAGTTGGGGAGTTTGTGTACCGAAAGACATCTCCTAGGAAGGGGGTGATCAGATTTGGAACATCAGAGAAGTTGAAGCCAAGATTCGTAGGACCGTTCCCAATCATGGATCGAGTTGGAAATTGTGCATATAGACTAGCATTGCCACCAAGCCTGGTTGGAGTACACAATATTTTCCATGTGTCAATGCTAAAGAAATATGTACGAGATAAAGATCATATAATCACAAATTTTGAAGATATAGAGCTACAACCAAATTTAACCTATGAGGAAAAGTCAGATTCGCATCTTGGCAAGAGAAATAAAGACACTCGGGAATAAGGAAATTCCTTTGGTAAAAGTATTGTGGAAAAATGAGGGGTCAAATAATTTGTTGAGAATTTCACTAGATTTGTTGAGAATTTAATATTTAATATTTTTGAATGGTTGAATACTTATGTTGTCAAATTTTAATAATGATATATTTATTAGGCATTTAGTTGCATGCATTTCTACTTGAATAAAATTATACTTATGCATAATTTTATGTTCTCGCCTAGATTAGGATCGTTGGTTGCAGTTGCGAGTTCACTTACAAACTATCCAGGTCCGTATAATTATTTGAAATGTTGTATTTTCCCTTGTTAGCAGCCATGGTCGTCATGAACCCAGATTTGACCACCATGCACTGAAACGCAATCGGGGTCAAGGAATTGACTCCAATGTGGGTGTCTTGGTTGACTTGACTATCTGACCACCATGCCCTAGACTGCAACTGAGGTTGACTCAATTTGGCAGGGCAACACCCCTTGAAAGAATGAATACCTGCCCCTAGGCCGAAAGGGGTGACAGGGCGTAGTGGTTGCAAGTAGGCTCCTTACGCACTTGTGATACCGAGATGGGTGAGTCAATGGCAAATATCGATAACTATATGTTGTGGGCCATGTAGCGTGTGTGCGCATGCATGGGATGGTAGCTGGATGGGGAGGCCACCCCTCGTAGCATATAACGAGCTCGGCATAGGCTCATAACAACTAAAAGTCTCTTGAAACGATAATAGGGATTATATTGACTTGTTTCATTTAATTATGTGGCTTAGTGGTTTTATCACTAACGTGGCATTGCCTCCACAGGTGAGCAGTTTTGGACTGAAGAATAGAAGTGTGGTTGGCGCATCTTTTTTACCAACCTAGTTGTGGTGAATTAATAATAAATTGGAATTCCATTTATTTTTCTTGTATTATAAATGTGGCTATGGGAAACGATCCAAGACTGTGGGACAGTTATTTTATATTGTCATATGCTATCAAAACATGATTTCTTTTTATGAGTTATAAACTGCTATACTTATTTGTAGTATTATGAATAATATAATAGAATGTTATTGTTACATCATTCATATGTTCAGGTGGGTCGTTACACTAATCTTTTGAACAAACTACACCTAGAGTACTCCCCAACATGATCTCCATGATCCAAATCCTAGGAGGGAAAGGGAGGAGAATGATAAAATTGGGTAGAGAGAGAGGGATTGTAAAAACCCTGAAAAAAATTAGGTTATTTTATTTAGGGTTTTGTAAATCTTAAAATGAATCAATTATTTAATTAAATTAATCTTGGAAATCAATATTTTATCAATTATATCCCATTCATAGTTTTTGACCTTTCGTTATCACACAAATATAGTTATGAGTAATTACGTTGTTTTTTATAAAATTTAATATAGTGATTTCTTAAAATTCCACATATATTTAATTTAATGAAATGACTTCTAGAATTCCACATATATTCATCTATATAAAGGAAAGTTCTGTTGTTTAATGAAACATCCTCTGGATAGCTTGTGAGCACATTTGACACACAAAGGGGAAGACTTTAGGATTATTTGTTATAGTTACGGGTTCTTCACCAAATCTTCAGGTCTGTATAATTATTTAAAATGTTGTATTTTCCCTTGTGGACAACTTGGTCGGCTCTGGGCTCGATTCGACCACCATGCACCGAGTGCAACCGGGGTCAAGGTTTTGACTCAGTCTGAAACGGGCTATCCCCTTCATAATTCAATAATGGACATGTCAAAATGGACCTGATCCATCAGCAAATAAATTGGACATGGCGGATTGGATTCACCAGCCAATTACGGACATGGTGGATTGGACTCACCAGCCGATAACAAACATGGCGGAGTGGACTCGCCAGCCGGTAATGGACATGATGAACTGACCCATCAGCCAATAAATTGGACATGGGGGATTGGACTCGCCAGCAAATTAAGGACATGGTGGATTGGACTCGCCAGCCAATTACGGACATGACGGATTGGACTCGTTAGCCAGTAATGGACATGATGGACTGACCCATCAGCCAATTAATTCGACATGGCGGATTGGACTCGCCAGCAAATTACGGACACGGTGGACTGACCCATTAGCCAATAGATGGACATGGTGGACTGACCCATCAGCCAACTAATGGACATGGTGGATTGGACTCACCAGCCGATAACGGACATGGCGGATTGGACTCGCCAGCCGATAATGGACATGATGGACTGACCCATCAGCCAATAGACGGACATGGTGGACTGACCCATCAGCCAACTAATGGACATGGTGGACTGAACCATCAACTAATAAATGGACATTTTTGAATGGTCACAATTACCAATATTATAGATAATGATAGGCAATTTATGGACTTGTTTTATTTAATTATACGGCTTAGTGGTAAATCACTAGCGCGGAATTGTCTCTGCAGGTTAGCAGCTTGAAATAAAGACTAAGAGACGACAAGGTGGTTCTTCTACCAACACAGGTGGTGAACAGATAATAAGCAGACTTCCCTTTTACTTTTCTTGTGTTATAAATGTGGGTATGGGAAACGGTCCAAGACTGTGGGATGATTACTTCATGCATTGTCATTTGAAACATAAGTTCTTTTGAGTTAGAAATGCTAGACTTATTTGCTTTCTTATTATTCATGTAACCTTTTAAGTAACCCCCGGTCTAGTTAGGACTGGTCGTTATAGGGTTGGTTTTGTTAAATTTTGAGTAACACCTGGCCAGCAAGGCCCGCAATATCGGGAAAAATGGCTGGTCGTTACAGGTGGTATGAGTGCGAGGTCTCCCACTAGCTCATATTTTATGACTCAAGTACCTTGTTGAAATGTCCAATAATTATCTTTTCCCACTGTATTGTGTTTGGAAGTAATAAATTCATTCGCTAAAAACCTAAGTTATAACTGGGGAAAAGAAAAACATATTAATGAACCATGATGGTTTGATGTGTCAGATGGCAGGCACCCGTAGACAGTCAAACCGATCTACGCAGTAAAATTTGAACTGAGAGAATGTGTTGGACCAAATTCTAACGGTGATACAGGGACTGGTGTAGCCTTTAGAAAACACAAATTCTATGGTACAGAATGTTATTCAGCGGTTACCGGGAGTGGTAGCAGGGAATGGAGCCTCAAACTCGGCAGCGGGTCCTAGAATCAACGCAGATGGTGGTCAGGGGACTACCCAAGGACGGGTAGCAGCAAGTCCTAGAATCACCCTAGATGGTGGTCAGGTGAGTGCCCAAACGTGGGCAGGGTTAGCAGACTCAGGCGAGCGAGGGGAGCATCCAAACCGAGTGCCACCGGTAGTCCGACAAGTGGTGCCGCCAGCTTTTTATAATAGTGACCGTTACACTATGGAAAACTTTAGGAAGAATGGAGCTGAACTATTTGTCAGAGGGATCGATCCAATAAAGGCAGAGAGCTTGATAGACATTACCCAAAAGGCTTGCCCCATCGCCACCAAGTGAGGTTGGCAACCTTTTTGGGTAATTTAGTTGAGTCTGAGTGCAAACCCAAAGAGTTGTCCATGATTCCTGGTGGTAATAGAGTTTCCCGTTGTATTACTAGACAAACGTCCAGAGTTACCTCCTAAGCGGGCAGTAGAGTTTGCCATTGACCTAGCACCAGAAACAACACCAATTTCTAAAACACCATACCGCATGGCTCCCGAAGAACTGAAGGAGTTAAAGAGTCAACTAGAAGAGTCGTTGAAGGTAGGTTTTATCCGGCCAAGTGCTTCACCCAGGGGAGCCCCTATTCTTTTTGTGAAGAAGAAGGATGGATCACTTCGGCTGTGTATTGACTATCGACAATTAAATCAAGTGATAGTCAAGAATTGGTACCCCTTACCAAGGATTGATGACTTGTTTGATCAGCTAAAAATAGCTGGAATATTTTCTAAGATAGACTTGCGGTCTGGTTATCACCAGTTGCGATTAAAGGAGTCAGTTATACAGAAAACGACTTTCCAAACTCAGTATGGACATTATGTGTTTCTGGTTATGCCTTTTGGTCTAACAAATGCACCAGCGGTGTTTATGTCACTCATGAGCACAGTATTCCATGCATACCTGGACAAGTTTATTATCGTGTTTGTGGACGACATTTTGGTCTATTCAAATAATGAAGAAGAGCATGTCAAGGACCTATCTATTACTCTTCAAGTTCCGAGAGAACATCAACTGTTCGCCAAGCTCTCAAAGTGTGACTTCTAGATGAGGAAGCTAAATTTTTTGGTCGTATTGTCTCCCAAGTCAATCACTGACATCAGAAGTTTTCTTGGTTTAGCGGGGTACTACAGGAAATAAAGACTTCTCCTTAGTGGCATCGCCAATGACCAAACTCACAAGGAAGGGCGTCAAGTTTGAATGGAGTTGTAAGTGTGAGGATAGTTTCTGGTCTTTAAAGAAAAGTCTAACAACTGCACCAGTCTTGGCACTGCCAAATAGTAATAAAGGATTCGTAGTCTTCAATGATGCATCCCTGTTGGGTTTAGGATGTGTCCTTATGCAGAGAGGTAAAGTGGTGGCCTATGCCTCTTGTCAATTGAAAATTCATGACCAAATTATGCAACCCATGACTTCGAACTAGCAGCAATAGTTTTTGCACTGAAGATTTGGAGACACAACTTGTATGGAGCCCAGTTCGAAGTCTTCAGTGACCATCAAAGTTTGAAGTATATCTTCACCCAAAGGACCTTAACCTTCGACAGAGGCGGTGGATAGAATATTTGAAGAACTACGACTTCCAAATCTTATATCAGCCAAGGAAAGCGAATGTGGTAGCCTAACGCATTGAGTCGGAAGGCCAAGGTGGACAAAGGTCAGCAACTAGCTAGACTTTGGGCCATGTTAGCAGAAGTGGTGGCTATCAATCCGGGGAAGCTTTCCAAAAGCTATGGGAACCCAAATCAAGCTTGAGCACAACATATCGTCCTCAAACTGATGGTCAGAGTGAGAGGACCATTCAAACTTTGGAGGATTCGTTAAGAGCTTGCATTCTTGACTGTGAAGGAGATTGGGAGAAACACTTAGCCTTGGCTGGATTCACCTATAATAACTCTTACCAGGCTAGTATAAGGATGGCACCATTTGAAGCCTTATACGGTAGGCCCTGCCGATCACCATCATGCTGGTTGGAGTCTACCGAAGCGGTTATAGTCGGGCTAGAGATGGTGAGGGAAGCAACTAGAAAGGTGAAACTCATTCAGCAAAGGCTTAAGGCCTCGCAGGATCGACAAAAGAGCTATGCTGATATTCGAAGGAAGGACCTAGAGTTCCAAGTTGGGGAGTTTGTGTACCTAAAGACATCTCCTAAGAAGGGGGTGATCAGATTTTGAACATCAGGAAGTTGAAACCAAGATTCATAGGACTGTTACCAATCCTAGATCGAGTCCGAAATTGTGCATATGATTAGCATTACCACCAAGCCTATCTGGAGAACACAATGTTTTCCATGTGTCAATGCTAAAGAAAGATGTACGAGATGAAGATCATATAATCACAACTTTTAAAGACATAGAATTACAACCAAATTTAACATACGAGAAAAGCCGATTCGCATTTTGCCAAGAGAAATTAAGACACTCAAGAACAAGAAAATCCCTTTGGGAAAGGTATTGTAGAGAAATCAGGGATCAGAGGAAGCTACCTGGGAGACTGAGCAAGAGATGGCAAAGTCATACCCAAGCCTATTTGTGGCATAAGATTCTTATGATTGTAGTAGCATGCACCGATACCGAACAAAAAATTAATTCTTAGTTTCTGTTGGCCGTTATAATATTTCAGGGACGAAATATTTCTATGTTTGGGAGATTGTAAAAACCATGAAAATAATTAGTTTATTTTATTTAGGTTTTCTAAATCTTAAAATGAATCAATTATTTAATTAAATTAATTCTTGGAAATCGATATTTTATCAATTAAACCCATTCATAGTTTTTGTCCTTTCTGTTATCACACAAATATAGTTATGAGCAATTACGTTCTTTTCTATAAAATATAATATAGTGATTTCCTAAAATTCCACACATATTTAATTTAATGTAATGACTTCTAGAATTCCACACATATTCTTTCTACATGAAGGAATGTTATGTTGTTAAATGAAACATCCTCTGGATAGCTTGTGAGCACATTTGACACAAAGGGGAAGACTTTAGGATTATTTGTTATATTTACGGGTTCTTCGCTAAATTTTCAGGCCCGCATAATTATTTAAAATATTGTATTTTCCCTTGTGGACAACCAGGTCAGCCTGAGTCAGATTTGACCACCATGCACCCAGTGCAACCGGGGTCAAAGAATTGACTCAGTCTGACACGGGCTATGCCCTTTATAATCCAATAATGGAAATGTCAGAATAGACCTGACAGCCATAATACAATAAATTGGACATGGCGGATTAGACTCGCCAGCCAATTACGGATACGGTGGACTGACCCATCAGCCAATAGATGGACTTGGTGGACTGACCCATCAGCCAACTAATGGACATGGTGGATTGGACTCATCAGCAAATAATGGACATGGCGGATTGGACTCGCCAACCGGTAATGGACATGATGGACTTACCCATCAGCCAATAAATTGGACATGGCAGATTGGACTCGCCAACTAATTACGGACATGGCGGATTGGACTGGCCAGCAAATTACGGACATAGTGGATTGGGCTCACCAGCCGATAACGGGCATGGCGGATTGGACTCGCTAGCCGGTAATGGACATGATGGACTGACCCATCATCCAATAAATTGGACATGGCGGATTGGACTCGCCAGCCAATTACGGACATGGTGGATTGGACTCGCTAGCCGATAACAAATATGGCAAATTGGACTCGCCAGCCGGTAATGGACATGATGGACTGACCCATCCGCTAATAAATTGGACATGGCGGATTGGACTCACCAGCCAATTACGAACATGGTGGATTTGACTGAGCAGCCGTTAACGGACATGGCGGATTGGTCTCGCCAGACAGTAATGGACATGATGGACTGACCCATCAGCCAATAAATTGGACACGGCGGATTGGACTCGCCAGCCAATTACGGATACGGTGGACTTACCCACTAGCCAATAGATGGACATGGTGGACTGACCCACCAGCCAACTGATGGACATGGTGGATTGGACTCACCAGCCGATAACGGACATGGCGGATTGGACTCGCCAGTTGATAATGGACATGATAGACTGACCCATCATGCAATAGATGGACATGGTGGACTGACCCATCAGCCAACTAATGGACATGGTGGACTGAACCATTAACTAATAAATGGACATGTTGGAATGGTCACAACTGCCAATATTATAGATAATGATAGGTAGTTTATGGACTTGTTTTATTTAATTATACGGCTTAGTGGATAATCACCAATGTGGAACTGTCTCTGCAGGTTAGCAGCTTGAACTAAAGACCATGAGACGACAGGGTGGTTCTTCTACCAACTCAGGTGGTGAACAGATAATAAGTGGACTTCTTTTACTTTTCCTGTGTTATAAATGTGGCTATGGGAAATGGTCCAAGACTGTGGGATAATTACTTCATGCATTGTCATTTGAAACGTAATCTTTTGAGTTAGAAATGCTAGACTTATTTGCTTTCTTATTATTCATGTAACCTTTTAAGTAACCCCGGTCCGGTTAGGACTGGTCGTTATAGGGTTGGTTTTGTTAAATTTTGAGTAACACTTGGCCAGCAAGGCCCACAATATCGAGGAAAAATGGCTGGTCGTTACAGGTGGTATCAGTGCGAGGTTTCCCACTAGCTCACATTTTATGACTCAAGTACCTTGTTGAAATGTCCAATAATTATCTTTTCCCACTATGTTGTGTTTGGAATTAATAAATTCATTCGCTAAAAACCTAAGTCATAATTGGGGAAAAAAACATATTAATGAACCATGATGGTTCTGTAAAGACCCAGAAAAAAAAATTTCGTTAGCTGGTTAAGTATGGATTACCCGGTTAAATTGAAAAGTAATTTCTAATCGGACGATTCTAGTTGAATCAGTCGAGTCGAACACATTAATTAAGTGAACAATACCATTTAAGAGGTTGGTGAAAAGGTTAATGAACCGTGTTTATTACCCAATTACCCGGTTAAAGGAATTATGATGAAAGGTTGCTTCCACAAACCCCAGCCGTCATTTATTCTTTATAAAAGGAGAAGGGGTCGTTGAACCTAGGAAATACCAATGGATGATGGGGTGTGAGAATTTAATGAAGGGGTCGTTGAACCTAGCAACTACCAATGGATGATGGGGTATGAGAATTTAATGGAGGGAATGGTTGAAGTGTATATATATGCAGGAGGAGGGAGTATTTCATCCCTCATCTCCGTCCCAGGCGACCTCCCCATTACTGTATTAGGGTTTACGGGTCACAGTCAGACGTAATCACAAATCAGGTACGTATAATAGGTAGAACATCGTATTTTCCTTGTTGGTAGCCTAGGTCGGCCTGAGCCCAGATTCGACTACCATGCACCGAGTGCAACCGGGGTCAATGAATTGACTAAGTCCGACACTGGGTCGTGTTATGTACGTGAATTTTGTAATGCATCGACATTGTTTTGGAGTAGTGATAGCCACCCCATAAAAAGGCAACGGCCGGGGTGAGTGAGGCACAACGATTCCTCCATCC
>JAURVB010005828.1:0-10557 GCA_033002965.1 Piper betle
ACACTGCCTGTAACACCCCGTTTCGGCTCACCCGTGAACCGACCCGGAAATGTCACCGGCGACCGAACCGTTTGCTAATCTACTGGGTTCGGTTAAGCCGACCCGGATCTGCCCTCGGTGTCTCAAGATGGAGATGCAAACATGAAATGCATGGATGGGATGCGTGGGTTCTAACGTAGTCCTACATGCATGCTATGATGTGCAAGCAAAACAAAACCATGCAACGGCAAGAAATTTTTAATTAAAAATTATCCACAACAAGGGTATATAAATATTTTATCAAAATACGATAAAACATGATAATCTACCATAGCATTCATCATTATCTCTTTCGTTTCAATTGAACCGAGCCTGAACTCCAAACTCACTACTCATTCACATTTATCCATTCATTTCATATCAAGCAATTTATCTAAACAAACACATCAAAATTATCATTCACGTAGCAATAACACACCGTCATTATAGATTACACGCGGCAGGTACATGTGTGCGCGGTTCCGTGCTGCTCCTCCACAGTCCCGACAGCTTTCATCCCTCGCATTTCTCACCTACATATATATAGAAAAACCGTCAGTAACGAGTGTTACCGGCCCAGAAAATAACTAATATCAATCTGGCACAGGAGAGCAAACTCTCCTGTTGAATGAAAACCATATACTTCCTCAAGAACTCTCATTCAGGGCACATATGGGAGCCGTCGCCCTCGGGTGGACAGCGTCCCCCTATCTTTCACATTCTCATACCTCGGCCATTTCTCTATCTGCTGCTCGCATCAAATCTCATTCCTTTCCGCCCTCTGCACCTTCCATGTTACTCCTGGCCTTGAGCACGAAGGCCGAGTACTCTCAGGCAGTCGCCTTCAGTACCCTTTGAAACCACAAGTCTAGACATGCGCTGCAATGTAGTACCCGTGAACCTCCACACTTCTCCGGGTTTGAGGAACTCCAAAGGTGGAGTTGTCAGGATCCCTCGGAAATGAAATGACTTGTACACCATTCCAGAGCCCCCTATCAACTCACACGTGCCCGCTCGCGTAGCACTGGTAGTCGGATTTCCCTCATTCAATCTCTCACAAAAATGCGAAAACTATACATATATATAGGTTTGGGTTGGGATTTATACAATAGGCCCGAAGGCAACGTGAGCTAGATCTGAAGTTCGAAAACAAACTCGAGGGATTTCATCCTCGAGGGTTATTAATCCAGAAAATTATTGGCGAAATGACCCGAGTTAAGTGGGATCCGATAAAACGCCACTTAACACGTCCTGCATGTAATAAATCAAATACATAATAGAATAGCGTAAAACAGAGAACGAGTCCTAAACGGACCTGGTAGAAGCTCCAAACGGGTCCACGTGCCGAGGCGGCGAGCTCCTACACCGTACCTACACAATCAAGCTAAAAACTAATGCCCGCATGATGAATCACACATCCTATAGAATGCACACACAATCAACACAATCGTGCATCAATCAACACACATCAACCTATATCAATTCTAGCAAGCCTACTTAGGCTAATTTGCATTAGATCATGATCATTACCTAGTTACCCTAATTTGTTTCTTAGCCTCCATTTTTAACACCACTCAATCAAACAAATTTCATATTTTATCCTTAATCAATTCTACATGTATACATATAATTATAACACGCAATTCACCAATCCTAGCATGCAATTCTAATAATCAATACTTTAAATAACTAAGTTAAAATAAATTATACCTCGCGTCGTCGAAAATTGGCGACGGCTAGGATTTCCGTTTGCGGCTCGAAACTCGAATTCGGCACCTAGCGGCATTCGAAGTACGATCAGATTGGACCGGGTGCGTTCGGCGGATGATCCGGCGAATTTCCCAAGAATCCAATTTTCTGGCGGTTCTAACGGTTTTCCGGCGAGTGTTGGCAATTTTCCGGCAGATTTCAACAGTTTTCCGGCGATGATTCGGGACGGGGCAATCAGGGGGTCTATCGGCACCAGCTCGACGAGCTTGGTCCAATGGTGGTGTCAAACAGGGTAGCCGAGGTGGCGATGGCTGTCGACGGTGGCGTTGAAAAATGGGTGGCGGCGGCGGTGTGCTACCGATCGGGGCTGCGGCCGGCCTCGACGGTGGTCGGGATGATGGGGGAAACGTCGGCGACGGCGAGGGGGTAAGACTGGTGATCACAGCGGCGGCGACGGCGACCGAATGGTGGCGGAATCCAGCCCGGAGTGGCGACACGGCCGAGGCAGCCTCGTGGCATCGCGGCGGCACGCTGGCAGGCTCGGCAAGGCAGGGGGCATTGATCGGCACTGCGGGGCAGGCACAGCAAGGCCGGGGTTGTCGTGGCGGCCTATTGGCGTCACGGCAGCACGTTGGCAAGGCACGGAGCTAGGGTTGGTTGTGGCGGCACATTGACGGCACGGCAAGGCAAGGGGCGTCGATCGGAGCGGCATCGGCGGTGGCGGCAGTAGCACACACGGCGAGGGCTTAGGGAGGGTACGTGTTGGGAGGGAGAAGAATACCCTCAATGGCAGTCTCGTAAATAAGTATTGACTCGATTCCTACTCGAGTCAAAATAATAACTAGTTCGTAATAAAATCTCAAAAAAATATAGAAAAACATGGAAAAATTCCATAAAATAAAAAAAACACAACAACATCCAAATGGCATGCTTTATAACTAATAATTCACCCGAATATAATCTAACACGTCCTAACTCGTTATTCGGCCTAAAACTATATCTCCGATCAAACATATAAAAAGAAAAATACTGCATACTTTCATATATTCTGATAACTCATATCTCACCATCTTCTCGACGTTATCATTATATATTCAGGTACACCTGACTCTCATCGCTCATAACTCACGGCTGGCCTCGACTCAGCACGCGGTTCATGAAACTGTCTCGACTCGTACCAACGGTAGAATCGACTGGCTTTGTAACGTAAAACCCTAACACAGAGTCACGGGTTTTACACTGGCAATGGGAATGAAGGATTCGTAGCCTTCAGTGATGCGTCCCTATTGGGTTTAGGATGTGGCCTTATGGTGGGAGGTAAAGTGCTGGTCTATGCCTCTCATCAATTGAAGATTCATGAGCAAATTATGCAACCCATGACTTGGAACTGGCAGTAATGTTTATGAACTAAAAATTTGGAGACACTACTTGTATAGAGCCCAGTTTGAAGTCTTCACTAACCTCCACAGTTTGAAGTATATCTTCACCCAGAATGACCTTAACCGACAGAGGCGGTGGCTAGAGTATTTAAAGGACTAGGACTTTCAAATCTTATACCATCTAGGGAAAGTGATGTGGTAGCAGATGCGTTGAATCAGAAGGGCAAGGTGGAAAAAAGTTAGCAGCTAGCTAGACTTTGGGCCATGTCAGCGAAGTGGTGGCTATCTACCCTGTGGAGCAACTAATAGGATTACTGGAAAATTTGGTTATTTCCAATAATTTGGCTGATCGTGTTCAACTAGCACAAATGGTGATGAGGAGCTGAATGAAATGTTGGACAAGGTTCTTGACATTGTAGCTGATTCCAATAGTGTGATTAGATTTAGAGGAGGCTGTGTGTACCAAAGATGATGCACTAAGACCTAACACCCTGTTTCGGCTCACCCGTTAACCAACCCGAAAATGTCACCAGCGGTAACCCTCATTCCATCTCTCACCGAAAATGCAAAAAACTATACATATAAAGACCTGGGTTGGGATTTATACAATAGGCCCAAAGGCAACTTGTGGTGAATCTTATTTTCAAAACCGACTCGAGGGATCTCATCCTTGAGGGTTATTAATCTGAACAAGACTGTTGGCTAATTGACCTGAGTTAAGTTGGATCCAGATAAAATGCCACTTTACTCGTTCTGCACGTGATAAATCAAATACACAATAGAATAGTGTAAAATAGAGAACGAGTCCTAAATGGACCTAATAGAAGCTCCAAGCGTGTCCTCGTGCCTAGGCGGTAAGCTCATACTCTGTACCTACACATAGAAACTAAATACTAACGCCCACTCATGATGCATTCATACATCCTATATCACACATACATCCATCACGCATCAACCAACACACATCAACCTATATGAATTCTATCAATTCTACTTAGGCTAGTTTGCATTAGATCATGATCATTACCTAGTTACCCTAATTAGTTTCTTAGCCTCCATTTTTAACAACACTCAATCAAACAAATTTCATATTTTATCCTTAATCAATTCTACATTTATATATATAATTATAACACGTAATTCACCAATCCTAGCATGTAATTCTAATAATCAATACTTTTAAATAATTAAGTTCAAATAAATTATACCTAGCGGGAATCGTGCCTCGAATTTGGCACCCTATGGCATCCGAAGTTTGATAGGGTTCGATTGAAGGATTCGGCAGAAGATCAGGTGATTTCCGACGAGCTTCGGCGAATCCAGTTTTCCGGAGACTTCCGGCGGTTCTCGGCGACTATCCCAGCAGTTTTCCGGTGACTGTTCCGGCGGGGCAATCGGGGTAAGGGTTAGCACCGGCTCAGCGAGCTCGTCCCAATGGTGGTGATAGCAAGAACAGCCATGGCGCAAGAACCACCGGCCGCGGCGTCGGGTTCGGTCGGGGCGGTCGGTCATTCCGATCAGGCCCAAGGCCACCTTCGACGGTGGCACTAGGTAAGGGGAAAACGTTGGGGAGGTCAAGGTGGTGGTTGTCGGGGTCACTGTGGCAGCGACGTGGCCCAGACGGCAGCGGATCGATGAGGAGAGCGTCGTGGCTTGTGGGGCTATTCCGATGGCCGGGGTTGGTGGTGGTGGCACGGCAACGGCACGGCAGGGCGGGGCGGCATCGATCGGCCGCAGTGCAACATCGGCGACAGTGGTGGCAATGTCAAGGGTGGCAGCGGTTAGGGTTTTTGAAGGGGAAGGTGTCAGAAGGGAGAAAAACACCCCTAGTGGCAAACTCCTAAATAAGTATTGACTCAATTCCTACTCGAGTAAAAATAATAACTAGTTCGTAATAAATTGTAAAAAAATCTAGAAAAATATGAAAAAATCCCATAAAATAAAACAAACACAACAACATCTAAATGACATGCTCTATAACTAATAACCCACCCGAATATGATCTAACGTGTCCTAATGTGTTATTCGGCCTAAAACTATTTCTACGATCAAACACATAAAAAGAAAATTACTACATACTTTCATATATTCTGATAACTCATTTCTCACCATCTTTTTGACATTATCATCATATATTCAGGTACACCTGACTCTCATCGCTCATAACTCCCAGCTGGCCTTGACTCAACACGTGATTCATGAAACTGACTCGACCCGAACCGACGGTTGAACCAACTATTTGGTAACGTAAAACTCTGACTCAAGTCACGGGTTTTACAAAAGACGGAATATCTTGGAGAAGGCTCAACACTCAATGTTCTCGACACACCTTGGAGTTACTAAAATGTATCAGGATTTAAATTGTGCCTACTGGTTGATTGGGATGATGAGGGATGTTGTGGATTTTGTCTTTAAGTGTCAGACTTACCAACAGATCAAAGCCCAACATCAACTACCTAGAGGACTATTGCAACCATTAGAAATACCAACATTGAAATGAGAGTGTGTCACATGCGATTTTATTACAAAACTCCCAAGGACTCATAAGAAGCATGACTCCATATGGGTGGTTGTGGACTGACTAACTAAGGTAGCTCACTTCAACCCCATAAAATCAATGACGACAGGGGAATACCTGAACGGATTGTACATCGACAATAATGTCTAGTTGCATGGGATTCCAAAGGAGATAGTCTCTGACCGAGATCCCTTGTTCACCTCACATTTCTGGGAAGCTTTCCAAAAAGCCATGGGGACTCAAATCAAGCTAAGTATAACATATCATCCCCAAACTGATGGTCAAAGTGAAAGAACTATTGAAATGTTGGAAGATTTGTAAAGAGCTTGCATTTTTGACTGGGGAGGTGACTGGGAGAAACACTTAGCCTTGGCTGAATTCACCTACAATAACTCTTACCAAGCCAGTATAGGGATTTCACCATTTGAAGCCTTATATGGTAGGCCCGGCAGATCTCCATCGGGGTGGCTGGAGTCTACAGAAGCAGTCATAGTCGGGCCATGGATGGTGATCGAAGCAACTGAAAAGGTGAAACTCATTCAGAAAAGGCTTAAGGCAGCTCAGGATCGACAAAAGAGTTATGCTGATACTCGAAGGAGGGACCTAGAGTTCCAAGTTAGGGAGTTTGTGTACCTAAAGACATCTCCTAGGAAGGGGGTAATCAGATTTAGAACATCATGGAAGTTGAAGCCAAGATTCATAGGACCGTTCCCAATCTTGGATTGAGTTGGAAATTATGCAGATAGACTAGCATTGCCACCAAGCCTAGTTGGAGTACACAATATTTTCCATTTGTCAATGCTAAGGAAATATGTAGAGATGAAGATCATATAATCACAAATTTTGAAGACTTAGAGTTACAATCAAATTTAACCTACGAGGAAAAGTCGATTTGCATCCTGGCAAGAGAAATAAAGACACTCAGGAACAAGGATATTCCTTTGGTAAAAGTATTGTGGAAAAACGGGTCAAAGAATTTGTTGAGAATTTCACTAGATTTGTTGAGAATTTAATATTTAATATTTTTGAATTGTTGCATACTTATGTTGTAAAATTTTAATAATGATATATTTATTAGTCATTTAGTTGCATGCATTTCTACTCGAATAAAATTATACTTATGTATAATTTTATGTTCTCGCCAAATTAGGATCGTTGGTCGCAGTTGCGAGTTCACTTACAAACTATCCAGGTCCGTATAATTATTTGAAATGTTGTATTTTACCTAGTTGGTAGCCCTGGTCGTCATGAGCCCAGATTTGACCACCATACACTGGAACACAATCGGGGTCAAGGAATTGACTCAGTCCGACGCGGGGCTGCACCTTTAAAATTACAATGTGGGTGTCTTGGTTGACTTGACTATCTGACCACCATGCCCTAGAAGGTAACCGGGGTTGACTCAATTTGGTAGGGCAGCACCCCTAGAAAGATTGAATACCTGCCCCTAGGCCGAAAGGGGTGACAGGGCGTAGTGGTACAAGTAGGCTCCTTACGCACTTGTGATACCGAGAGGGTGAGTCAAAGACAAATATCGATAACTTAGGTTGTGGGCCATGTAGGGTGTGTGCCCATTCATGGGATGGTAGCTGGATGGGGAGGCCACCCCTCATAGCATATAACGAGCTTGGCATAGGCTCATAACCACTAAAACTCTCTTGAAACGATAATAGGGATTATATTTACTTGTTTAATTTAATTATGCGACTTAGTGGTTTTATCACTAACGTGGCATTGCCTCCGCAGGTGAGCAGCTTTGGACTGAATAATAGAAGTGTGGTTGGTGCTTCTTTTTTTACCAACCTGGGTGTGGTGAATTGATAATAAATTGGAATTCCTTTTATCTTTCTTGTGTTATAAATGTGGCTATCGGAAACGATCCAAGACTGTGGGACGGTTATTTTATATTGTCATATGCTATCAAAACATGATTTCTTTTTATGAGTTATAAATGCTAGACTTATTTGTTGTATTATGAATAATCTAATAGAATGATATTGTTACATCATTCATATGTTCGGGTGGGTCGTTACACTTATCTTTGAACAAACTACACCTAGAGTACTCCCCAACACGATCTCCAAGATCCAAATCCTAGGAGGGAAAGGGAGGAGAATGATAAAATAGGGTAGAGAGAGAGGCATTGTAGAAACCCTTTAAATAATTAGGTTATTTTATTTAGGGTTTTGTAAATCTTAAAATGAATAAATTATTTAATTAAATTAATTCTTTGAAATCAATATTTTATCAATTACAACCCATTCATAGTTTTTGACCTTTCGTTATCACACAAATATATTTATGAGTAATTACGTTCTTTTCTATAAAATTTAATACAGTAATTTTTTAAAATTCCACACATATTTAATTTAATGTAATGACTTCTAAAATTCCACACATATTCTTCTATATAAAAAAGGTTTGTTGTTAAATGAAACATCCTCCAGATAGCTTGTGAGCACATTTGACACATAACGGGGAAGACTTTAGGATTATTTGTTATAGTTGCGGGTTCTTCACCAAATTTTTAGGTCCGTATAATTATTTAAAATATTGTATTTTCCCTTGTGGACAACCAGGTCTGCCTGAGCCAGATTCGACCACCATGCACCGAGTGCAAACGGGGTCAAGGAATTGACTAAGTTTGACACGGCCTATGCCCTTTATAATCCAATAATGGACATCTCAGAATGGACCTGACCCATCAACTAATAAATTGGACAAGGCGGATTGGACTCGCCAGCCAATGACGGACATGGTGGATTGGGTTCACCAGCCAATAACAAACATGGCAGATTGGACTCGCCAGCCAATTATGGACATGGTGGATTCAACTCGCCAGCCAGTAAAGGACATGATGGACTGACCCATCAGCCAATAAATTGAACATGGTGGATTGGACTCGCCAGCCAAAAGATGGACATGGTGGACTGACTGTAACGACCCGCCTGAACCAGACTGGATGTTACTTAAAAATATAATTGATGTAACGGTAATATTCCAGAACATGAACTGAAATACTAGAAATAAATCTCGCAACATATGATATAAATCATAACAATAAATCATGTTCACTAAAATTTAAAATAAGCGTCCCACAGTCTCGGACCGTTTCCCATGGCCAAATTTATAACACAAGAGAATAATGAGGAAGTCCAACTTTATTATCGATTCACCATACCTGGGTTGGTAAAAGAACCACCAGCCACACTTCTATTCCTTAGTCCCATAGCTGCTCACCTACGGAGGCAATTCCGCGTTAGTGATAAAACCACTAAGCCGCATAATTAAATAAAACAAGTCAATAAAATCTCTATTATCATTTTACTCGTTATTATTATTATTATTATTATTACACAAGCAAAGAGTACTTATCCCTCAGGTCGTTTTGAGATTAGTAATTCGCCTCTCAAGTCATTCTGAGATTGGTAAGAGTCGACTCCCAGCTCATTCTAAGATTAGGTGGTCTCCCAATTCATCTTGAGATTAGTCATGGTCTCCCAGTTCATTCTGAGATTTGAACATTGTCTCCCGACTCATTCTGAGATTAGGTAGTCCCCCAATTCATTTTGAGGTTAGTCATGGTCTCCCAGTTAATTCTAAGATTAGAAATTGTCTCCTACCTCATTCTGAGATTAAGAAATGGCTCTCAGCTCATCCTGAGATTAGGTGGTCTCCCAATTCATCTTGAGATTAGTCATGGTCCCCCAATTCATCGTGAGGTTAAAATTGTCTCCCATCTCATTCCAAGATTAGGTGGTCTCCCAATTCGTTTTGAAATTAGTCATGGTCCCCCAATTCATCTTTAGGTTAAAATCGTCTCTGAGCTCATTCTGAGATTAGATAATTGTCTCCCAGCTCATTTTAAGATTAAGAAACGGCTCCCAGCTCATCCTGAGATTAGGTGGTCTCGCAATTCATCTTGAGATTAGTCAAGGTCCCCTAATTCATCATGAGGTTAAAATCGTCTCCCAGCTCATTCTGAGATTATGTGGTCTCCCAATTCATCTTGAGATTAGTCATGGTCCCCCAATTCATCTTGAAGTTAAAATCATCTCCCAGCTCATTCTGAGATTACACAATTTTCTTCCTAGCTCATTCTAAGATTAAGAAATAGCTCCCACCTCATCCTGAGATTAGGTGGTCTCCCAATTCATCTTGAGATTAGTCATGGTCCCCAAATCATCTTCAGGTTAAAATCGTCTCCCAGCTCATTATGAGATCATTGCTGACAAGGGCTACCAATTTGGGAAAATACAACATTTTATATTGTTATACCAGTTTGGGAAAATATAACATTTAAAAATAATTATACTGGACAATACAACATTTTAATTAATTATAAGCACACATATAGTAATTTTAAAGGTATGGCCCCGTGTTGGACTGAGTCAATTCCTTGACCCTGATTGCGTTACTAACGCATGGTGGTTGAGTCTAAGCTCAGGCCGACCAGGGCTGCCATCAAGGGAAAGTACAACATTTTTAAATGATTATACGAACCTGGGTATTTAAAACTTGCAGCTACGACCAATGATCCTAATCTAAATGAGAATATAAAATTATACATAAGTATAAGTTTGTTCGACTAGATGAATACATGCAA
The DNA here is from genome assembly GCA_033002965.1 of Piper betle. Classification (NCBI taxonomy): domain Eukaryota; kingdom Viridiplantae; phylum Streptophyta; class Magnoliopsida; order Piperales; family Piperaceae; genus Piper; species Piper betle. The sequence goes on from JAURVB010005828.1 coordinate 10,232, forward strand.
CTAAGTATCTAATTTATATATCATTTCCAAAAATATTAAATATTAAATTATCAAAAAATCTAGTGAGATAATTAATTATTCCTGTGACATAATTATTTAAGTCCTACTTCACATTTGAAATTAATTATCTAAATAAAAAATAATACCTAACAATTGATAACATAATTATTACTAATAAACAAGTATTTAATTCTCCTTGGCGGTGATAATTATTTAACCCCGATCTTGATGATTTAGCTAGCGGTTATATTTTTTAATCGCTACAATTATTTACTGCAATTTAGTTAATTAGGTTGTTCAATTAAATTATTCGACACAATAAAGTT
>JAURVB010005829.1:0-36958 GCA_033002965.1 Piper betle
AGTCCACAATCCTACTTGAATTCCTTGTACCTTTTATAGTAGCTCCGTGTCTTTACAATTCCCTATGTAGTTGCATGTCTTCTCACATTTATCGTATGATGAGGGACTCCAACACTGCTTCTTTGGCTATGCTGGTGGCAGATTGGCATTTCATGTCCTATCATCTTTATATTTTACATATATAGGATATGGGTTTTCACTCATGTTGCCCTCAAAGGAAGTTTACCACGTTAAATAATTCACATATGCAGAATGAAAAAGTGTTGTCCTAAAAGGAAGATACCACCTTAAATAATTCAATTCAATTTGCTCAGAAGAAGAGGAGCTTGTTACAACCACATAAATTAGTCTCATCATACGATCCAGTTTTTTAACTATTTTTAAAAACTGTCACCAGTTTCCTACTTATAAATTCCAAAAACATTCAAATTTTCTAGCGAAGCGTGATGGACCCGCACCACTTGATTTTTTGTGCAAAACAAATATTCAAATGAAACATGGTAACTAATGAATCAACATGCTTATTTCAATATAGGTAAAGGTGAAAATATAAAAGAAGAAATTAAGCATTTACCTATTATCAAAAGACTAGAACAAAAGGGATTCATTGGTGAAGACATATCAAAAATAAATGCCCATATAAATTTGGTCTACATATTAAAATTCCTGATTTAATAATCAGAACTGCTAATCTAGAATATGCCCCTAGTGACATAGAAGAATTTAATAAACAGATCAAAGAATTAATGGAATTAAACTTAACCAGAAAATAGTAACTCCACATAGGTCTGCAATTTTTATAGTAAGAAATCATGCTGAAATCATTAGAGGAAAAGCTAGAATAGTCAACAACTATAAAAAGACTAAATGATAATACTTACGATGATGCATATAACTTACCTCATAAAGATAGTATTCTAAATTTAATACAAGATAAAAAAAACCTTTTGCAAGTTTGATCTAAAAAATGGATATAATCAAATTAAAATAAAAGAAGAAGATAAAAATGGACTTCCTTTACTCGTCCTGAAGGATTATATAAATGCAACATTTTGTCATTTGGTTTAAAAAATCCTCCTGCTATATTTTAGAGATTCATGGACTCTTTGTTTAAGAAGTATCATTTTTGCATGTTTATATTGATGACATGCTGCTTCTAATAACTTATTTTAAAGTAATTGTTAGATAGTTGTTAGATCGGAAAAAGAATGGCATCAGAGCTATTGATCTAAAACCTATTTCAATATTGGGAACATAGACTATCTAGACTTAGAAATATTAGAACATCAACAAACTTTAATTAAAATAAACAATAATAGTCTTAACTTAACTTTAATAATACTTATAAACACGAGTTACACAGCTCTAATAGTCAGTTAAATAGTCTAATAGATTTAATCATAAATTCAGGAAAAAGTTTAAATCACCATCAAGATAAGCTAAATAAAATACTAGAAAATAATCTAAAAGATAGATTAGAAAATTTTGAAGATATAAAATCTATAATTAGTTATAAAAACCTAAAAAATAAAAATTTAGACTACATTAAAGATCAAAACTTAGTAATATTAGGGAATTAACTAAATTAAATATCGAAGACGAATTAAGACTAATAAAAGAAGAATTAGCCCAAATAAAATATTTAGTTAGTTAATGAGTAGGTACAAAAATAGTAATATATACAAACAAGCGGTAATAGATGCTAAAGAATACACTGATAACGATTTCCCTGGTTTCATAACTTATCTAAGTAACAGTTCCTCCGATAAAGTTTATCTAGCACAGTTTAATTTTTCAAAATAGTCTACTATTACAATTAGTAGAAAAAATAATTAAGTTAGAAGAAAAGTTAGATTAGATAATAGAAGATTTAAAAAATTATCAATCAACTGGACAAGTAATACCTAAGATGAAAATTTGGAAATATTGGTAAAATGTCTTTAAAACCCTTTACAGGATTTAGTACAACTATTAGTAACCCAAAAGATAATATAGCATCTAGAAGATCTAATGTTTCTGAAAAAGATATCAAAATAGATAAAGTAATAGATATAGATAAAAATTTAGAATTATATAATAAAAAACAATTAGCCAATCTAAATCCTAAAATATTATATACAACAGGATCTTTAAATTTCACTACTCAAGTTTTAAGCTCAACCCGAAAAGTTCTGGTCAGCTGTACAGGAAAAGAATCAATAACTCTTGAATTATTTCATCCTGAAACTATAGAATGGTGAACTCTCTCGACTCTAGGTGCAAATGAATAACTTAAGGAATTAAAAACTTTAGTTTTAAAACTCTTTTTCACTTTAATATTTTCCAAGTTCATTTTATTTTATAGATATTCTCGAGTCATATTCCATGAATAACTTCTTACTATCTAATTTTAAAGTTTAACTTCTCAAGTTAATTAAAAAAATTATCAAAACCCTATCGGATCAAATTTATTGCTAGGATTAGAGTTTGTTCGATCGTAGAGGGAATGGAAGGAGAAGAAAGCTCTTTAGCCCAATTAAAAGGCAAGCCCAAGTTAGCCATGGAACATTGGCCCAATAAATTGAGGCTCATTACTCAAACTCGAACAATTTATATGGCTATATGTTTAAAATTTATAGAATATAATAACACATTGTTTAACGCAAATTAGACTTTGGTTTATATTTACATTATTTTTACTCTCATTTTTGCATTTATTTTGATTCATTATATCTAACAAAACTCTATAAACTTTGTTTCTTTACTTAATTGCCTATGTTTTTTAAAAAAAATTATTTTAAACCTAGCCAATATATATTTAAAACTTATCAATAATATATACTATTAAGATATAAAATTAAATTATATAAAATATGATCAATTGTTATTTTTAATTACAAATAGTGAAATATCTATTTAATGTTAACAAAATATTTATTGTTTGATTGCTATAGTTATAAAAAAGTATTAAATAATTTTATGTTACAACTACGTAGAAATTTTAATTAAGTGGTTACTAACAAATATAAGTGAATGATTTAATTGAAGTAAAAAATGTGAGTATTAAAATCTAATTTATCAATTTTTTAATGGGGCATGATGAAATGACATTTGTCTAACACACTAGGCCTCTAACTATTTTATTTGCTTTGACTTGGAATTTAAGTTTGTTCGAAGTCAAGGGAGTTTTTAGACCTAATTGAAGATTAATAGGCATTTATGATGTATTTAATTCGTTCATTGGAATATGAAATAGATAATAAAATATCATTGACTTCTGTTTGAACACAAATTTGCACTCGTTTCACCCTGCTGTGGGATGACTTGAGTGAAAGGTGGATGTTTCTACCTGTCCTGCCTCAATAATGTACACAAGATAAATTTAAATAACATATTCAAGTATTTATATTAACAGCCTTATTATACATTTTTTTTAAAAATAAAATTTTTTTATCCCACGATTATTTTATTTGACAAAATGAGATATTTAAATATTTAACTCCTATGGTGTGAAAAAAGGTTGTATATGTACCAATAAATTAAATAAGTTCAAGATTGACTTAAAATTAGTCGAGTGCCCATAAGACCACATGAATTCAAGAAGTTAAATAAATGAATAGAATAACTGAAATATTAAAACTTAGAACAGCCTAACTAGTAACCTGTTTTATAAACAATAGTAAATGCGATACAATTGATCAATTTTGAAACATTTGACATAAGTTGCATTTTATTCAATTAATAAAGGGTGCATTAACTTAAAAAATAATTAATTAAAGGTTATTTTTTTCAAAGAAAAAAATGCATGTGTACACTCCCGGGGATCATTGCTTTTTTAATTTAAAATTATGTGTGTATATTAGCGATACATTCTAAATTGGAAATAAATTTTCATTTTTCACCTTGTTAAATAGTGAGATTGATGATAATTACGTGCATCTTATAGATAAATTCTGATTGTTGTATCATCTAAAATAGTAAGGTATCCCAGTTTTATCCTTGTCTTAGATGATAATCAGATATTATCTTAGAGATAAATTATAATTTTAAAGATGCATTCTAATTATAATATATTTAATTTTTGTTAGTTGATTTTATTAATCTAAAACTAATATTTAGTACCCTCTTTATTAATTAATAAGAGGAGATTAATTAATTAATCAATGACCCAAATCCTTGAATTAAGCGTGCATTTTCGTAGAGCACCCAAACTCGCTTCTCCTCCGTCGATGTAATTCCATCCGACGGCTTACAACCGTCTATGACATTCAATCCAACGGTTGCAATGCAATCCAATGTCGCGCCACAAAAATTCTAAAATTTCGCGCCAAAATTTATTTCGCCGTTCGCCTACAAACGCCCCCGCTTCCTTCGTCCCACTCTCACAACCCAATCAATCGGTCTGAGAAGAAGGCGAAGAAAGGAGAGCTTCGAAGATGTCGGCAAGAGGCACGACAGGGAAGGGGCTCGGCATGGGGGGAGCGAAGAGGCGTCAGATGGTGCTGCGGGACAACATCCAAGGGATCACCAAGCCGCGGTGGTGTGAAGAGGACCTCCGGGCCGATTTATGAGGAGACGAGGGGCATTCTCAAGATATTTCTAGAGAAAGTGATCCGCGATGCGGTGACCTACACGGAGCACATGAGGTGGAAGACGGTGACGGCCATGGACATGGTCCATGCCCTCGAGAGGCAGGGGAGAACCCGCCATGGCTTTGGCGGCTAGATTAAGTTTGGTTGTCTTGTTGGCGATGAGGTTTTCTTCTAGGTTGGATGTTGAAATTGGAGTTCTGACTTTTCTACAAATTTGGTTTTTGTTGGTTATGTCAGAACTTTTCTACAGATCTCTATTGTCTGAGTGGCATGCCAAAATAGTAGGTCTTCAATTTTCTATCTACTTGGTTGGATAATGACTCTTTGTATTATATATCTCCGTGTTTGTACAAAATGTTGGGCCCTTCGAGCTTATAAAAAGAATTTAAATAAGTGGTGTTGTATTGGTTTGCCTCGTGGTATCTCAGCTTGCTTTGGAATTTTGCTATAACATTTGGACTTAACATATATAAAGGGGAAATAATTAGGATGATTTGATGTGTGAGGGGGATAATTATTAAATTAATTTTATATTAGTCGTGAATAATATTCATGATTTATATATAGGCTAATTAAAATTTTTTATTTCTTAAACTAATTTTTAAATGAATAAAAGCCCATAAAAACTGTTTTAATTCCTTTTTGGGAGCCTTTAGGCCCAACACAAAATGCTTGTGAATTTGATGGTTGTTTGACTTTATTGGTGGCACATCATATCTCCGTATAGGAAAAATTATTCTTCACAATAATATTACCATGCGCTGCCTATTTTTTGTAGCGTAGGCAGCGCATGGTTTTGTAGACCGTTGGATCTATCCAACGGTCTACAATCAGCCTTACAATCAGCCCCCCCCCAACCCACTTTCAGCCGCTCCGGTCGCCGCCCCCGGCCGCCGGCCGCCCCATGCCCCGGTCCAGCCAGCAGCCCTTGCCCCCGCCCTGCCGCTGTTCCTGCCCCAGCCCAGCCCCTACCCTGCCCTTGCCCCCGGCCCCGCCCCCGGCCCCCGTCCACCAGCCAGCCAGCCCATGCCCCGTCCCGCCGGCCGCCCCAGCCCCCGACCCCACCTCGTTGCTGGGGCAGGGGCAGTCGTCGGGCAGGGGCTGGGGGCGGTCGTCGGGCAGGGGCTGGGGGCAGCCGGCGGAGTGGGTTTTGTGGGTGGGTGGGTGGGTGGGTGGGTGGGTGGGGTGGGGGGGAGCGGTGGGTGGGGGGCGGGGGGTGGGTGGTTTGATCGGGCAGGGGCTGGGGGAGGGCGGGGGCGGGAGCAGGGGAGGCCGGCGGGGGCAAAGGCAGCGGCGGGGCGGGAGCAGGGGAGGCCGGCGGGGGCAAAGGCAGCGGCGGGGCGGGAGCAGGGGAGGCCGGCGGGGGCAAAGGCAGCGGCGGGGCGGGTGCAGGGGCGGCCGGCGGGACGGGGGCAGGGCGGCCGGCGGGACAGGGGCAGGGGCGGTCGTCGGGCAGGGGCTGGGGGCGGTCATCGGGCATGGGCTGGGGGCGGCCAGCGGAATGGGTTTTGTGTGTGGGTGGGTGGGTGGGTTGGGGGGGTGGGTGGTTTGATTGTGGGCCGTCGGATCAGGGCATTGGCATTGTCAAAATATGGCAGCGCACTGTAGCTAACTGCCAAGGCATAGTGAAGCAACTACCATACAGTCCTTACTATAATTGAAATAGCAAACTCTAAACACTTCCCCGTCCTCGATTGCCTTAAGTGAAATCGGAGAAGTACTTGAGGAACTCTGTTTTCACTGAGATGGGTATTCTCACAACATGATACTCATCACTCCAAGTCAAGCTCCCAAAATAATAGCCTCCTTGCACACTGTGGGACGTGGTGAATGTCACCTTGAACGATTGAGTTCTCGCACCTGAATTGAAGTATAGAATATTGGGCGACAAACTCACTGTCACACCCTGGGGGGCAACAATAGAAGCTTGGTAGATGGAATTCACCGTTCCCACATTGGTAACAGTCCTTGTAACTGTGATGGTGTCTCTGAGGTTGGGGATGGTGATGCTAGGGAGGTTCAAGTCCAGTCTTGAAGGTTTTTTAGCTGGGCAAGAAACAGCTTTTGATATCAATATTGAGATTTTAGCTTCATCATAACCCATGGAGCAGATATAGTGAATGTAGTCCTCAACGCCCATGTCATAGACAAGGCCGGGATGAGCAGCTTTGTTGGGGTCTACAAGTCCACCCCCAAAATCAAAAGGGTCTGCAACCTTCACTGTTCCTGCTACTGCAAAGATTGGCTCACCATATGGATCGGTTTGTGATGCTGTAAAATTGTAGGCAACAACAATCAACCAATTGGACATCTAAGTAATATTTTTCTACTCTGATATATTAAAAACTCAAAGAATAAATGTACCAGTTGTGACGAGGGCCGATCTGATGGCTTCGGGAGACCAATTAGGATGTATTGATCGAAGGAGAGCAATGATCCCACCTACATGAGGGCACGCCATGGACGTTCCACTCTGAAACTCATATGTTCCATCTTTGATTATTAGGGCACCTTGTGCTGATTCTGACGGTGGAACTGCTGCAAGGATGTGAACACCCGGCGCAGCAATGTCCGGCTATACACAGGACGACCATTAAAACGAGAACAAAACAGAGTTCTTACATATCAATTGGGGAAACTTATACCTTGAGAATCTCTGGAGCTACTCCGTTAGGACCACGGTTAGAGAAGGCTGGGATGGTACTAGGCAGAGGCTTCCCCACCCATGTCTTAGGAGCAGCTATTTTCACCGTAGGGTATCTGAAAGCAGAAATTGTGTTAGAGCTTGGATGATGAAAACTGGATTCATTTCCTTGAAACAAAATGACGATACCTTGAAGTGTAGAAGTAACGGATGAGTTTAGCTCCAGTAGTGTAATCCACAAAAATGGTTGGAACAAAATCGTCGTATTTGGCAACCTGGTTTTTAAAGTCTGTAGATATAATAAGAGCGGCGGCCTTGTTCTTCATGGCGACTACGAGAGGCGTCGCAGACACATCACCCATGCAGAACAACACATTCCCCTCCATGGTTGGCTCTTCGATGGGCAAGTCACTGCATTCCCTGCTTACAAAACTTGGCTGTGAGTTTAACCCAATACAAGAGGCCCTTTTTTCTACCAATTGATAGACATATTTCTATTTCTGCTTCGTGGAGTCCAACAAAGTCCTACGAAGAACTTACCCTCCACTCTCAACCGCAGTCCCTTTGCCGATGTACACTTTGAGTTGTTTTGGCCCATTAATAGTTTTAGTGCTCATTCCTTGTCCCTGCATCGAACATATGTTGCTTAGCATTGTGGTGAAATATTGATTGCCTTTACTAAATTAGCATAATTTTTCACCTTTTTTACGTCACCAATTCATTTATTGATTTATTAAGTTAGCCGTCTAAATTAATATTTACATGACAATTATTTGCTTGGTATCAGCAACAGCCATTATATCCGTCATATGTAAATCCAACCATTCATCTAGACCATGAAATTATCCTAACTATCTTTTTTGTATTTCAATGTTCATATGAAATATTATACGCAACACATAAATAAATATTAGCTATTATTGATACAAATTTTCTCATCAAATATATGGTGGAGAAAAGCCATGAAAAGTTTGGACGCAGATAAAAACATATTTCTCCATCTGAAATAAATAGAAGTTAATAAATTTGACGTAGAAAAAAATTAATCAGAAACTACAGGGAGAAGATGAGAAAAGCCGCTAGAGTTACCAAAATGGTGGTGCTATCGGACAGAGTGATTTCTACGGGGAATGCCCTGTCTATGCCGCTGGCGGCCACCGTGATCACCCACGGCACGGTGTTGAGGATCGTCCCGGCATCCGGTCCCTCATTGCCGCCGGAGAATGCCACCGGAATCCCCCGCACCACGGCGTGAAAGGCCCCGATAGTCATGCCGCTCAACGGGTCCGTCTCCGGGTACTCGGGTATCTTGTCCTTGCCAAGAGAGGCCGACAGGACGTCGACGCCGTCGTGGACGGCGTCGTCGAATGCCTTGAGAACGTCGGCCGAGGTGCACTGCACGCCCGAGTACAGCCAGCATGTTTTGTAGCTGGCCACCCGGGCGGCGGGGGCGCCACCCGGGCCACGCCGTACTGGCTTGTGCCCTCCACGTGTGCGCCGCCGGCGGTGGAGGCGGTGTGGGTGCCGTGGGCCTCGGCCCCGTGGGGGAGAGGTACTCGGGGAAGACTGTGGAGTTGATGGGCTGGTCGCCGAGCTCAGCGAACAATCCCTTGACGTAGTATCGGGCGCCGATGATCTTGCGGTTGCAGTGACTGGAGTTGAAGAGCTGACCGGCCTCACATATGCCTTTCCATCGCGACGGGATAGCACCCATCCCTTTATCCCATATTCCATATATATATATATATATATATATATATATATATACCCAACAAGAAGAAAATTATTTAAACATAATAGAATAAACTATTACACGAAAATATGTATTAAAAATAAAAATTATCATTAAAAATGAATTTAGTTTAGAAACTTTAGCATTAGTAGATACCGGAGCATATAGAAATATTATTCAAGAAGGATTAATTCCTACGAAATATTATAAAAAAATAACTCAAACTCTTTCCGCCGCTAATGAGGAAAGATTAAAAGTTAATTATAAACTTCCCAATACTGTGGTATGCATAAGAGAAGTAAGAATGTATTTAACATTTATTTTAGTAAAAAACATGGGGTCAGAAGTAATTTTAGGAAATCCTTTCACGGCTTTAATAGAACCTTTCTTTGTAGATGATATAGGAATTCATACACATTTACAGGGAAAAATATTACTTTTAAATTAGAATTCCCTAAAAGAAAAAAATTTATTTATGTTATGAAAAATAAAGAGAAACTAAAACTTAAACAAATAACTTATTTACAAGAAGAAGTAAATCAGTTAATATTAGAAACAAAACTTAAAACACCAATGATCGAGAATAGAATAACGGATATTAAAAATCTTTTTGAGAAAGATTTATGTAATGACTTACCCTGTGCTTTTTGGAATAGGAAAAAACATGAAGTTTCTCTTCCCTATGAAATGGGGTTTACAGATAAATTAATCCCTACAAAAGCAAGACCAATTCAAATGAATCATGAATTGGTTGATTATTGTAAAAAAGAAATTAATAAATTATTAGAAAATAAGTTAATTCGTGAAAGCAAATCCCCATGGTCTTGTGCAACCTTTTATGTATATAAGGCCTCAGAAATAGGAAGAGGTGCACCAAGATTAATTATAAATTATAAACCTTTAAATAAAGTTTTAAAATGGATTAGATATCCCATTCCAAATAAAAAGATTTATGAAAAAGACTTTATAATGCTCAAATATTTAGTAAATTTGATTTAAAATCGGGTTTTTGGCAAATACAAATACAAGAAGAAGATAGATATAAAACAGCTTTTAACGTTCCCTTTGGACAATATGAATGGAACGTTATGCCTTTTGGATTAAAAAATGCACCTTCAGAATTTCAAAAGATTATGAATGATATATTTTGTCCATATATGAATTTCATAATTGTATACATTGATGATGTATTAGTATATAGTAATTCTATTGATCAACATTTCAAACATTTAAATTAATTTTATAAAATAGCAATAACGAATGGAATAGTTTTATCAAAATTTAAAATGAATTTAGTACAAACCCAAATTCGATATCTATGACATACTATAGAAACTGGAAATATTAAACCAATCCAACCTGTCTTAGAATTCTCTAATAACTTTCCAGATAAAATCTTGGATAAAAATCAGTTTCAACGATTTTTAGGAAGTTTAAATTATATTTCTGACTTTTACAAAGATCTAGCTTTTGATTGTAAACTATTATTTCAAAGATTGAAAAAGAATCCATCTCCTTGGACAGAGGCTAATACAAGAGCTGTACAAAATATAAAACAAAAAAGTAAATATATTCCTTGTTTAACTTTACCACATCCTTTAGCTCTTAAAATAGTAGAGACAGATGCTTCTGCCCTCGGATATGGGGGAATCCTGAAACAACAAATAAATAATAAACCGTTTATTATTCGTTATCATTCAGGTCTTTGGAATAATACACAATCTAAATACTCAACAATTAAACAAGAAATGTTAAGTATAGTAAATTGTATATTAAAATTTCAAGATGACTTATTAAATGCTAAATTTTTATTACGCATTGATTGTACTACAGCCAAATTTATATTAGAAAAAGATGTACAAAATCTGGCCTCTAAACATATCTTTGCTAGATGGCAAGCGCTTTTAGCTATCTTTGATTTTGATATTGAATATATCCCTGGTTTAGCAAATTCTTTACCTGATTATCTTACTCGGGAATTTTTGTAGGGGGAATATGGCCCAGGACAAAGGCAAAGGGAAAATGCCACTTTGGCCGACACAACCTAAGTACCCAAATCATGCACCACCATTCTACAAAAATTACCCTTATATGCCTAATGAAGCTTCACCTGATAAACCCTCTTTCAAACCCTTGAGTCCTTACATAAGGAAACCCATATATCATCGTCTTTGTTACCTAGAGCATACCCCGGATATTTTAGAAAGATGTGATCCATATGAAATAGCCAAAATACACTTTCCCAAGTATTCTCACTTTCCAGTCTTATCCGGGAAAACAAGATTTTTCTATGAGTGTGTATTGAAAGATATGCAATCTTGTGAGTTTACTCATAAATATGTTGGTGAAGAAAGTGGGAAACAATTAAGATATCCAGAAGACTATGAAACTAAGATATCTTATAGTAAATTAGTAATTCAGAAAGTTGTATCCATTGAGGAGTATGGACGCCCTTGTCGGTTTACTCAATTTTCACATACTAAACCTCCTCCTGGTTTGTTTCCATCTGAATATAACTATTGGGATTACGTTGAGGCGTTTGACAAAGTCCTTTTATATAATTATCCTATGTCTCAACACTCTTGGTTTATTCGAATAGATGTTGAGAAACCATGTAAAGTACCTATGTGGTTTCATCAGTGGATAGGAAAATTTGGTCCTGAATTTGAGTATTTACCTACATACTATAAGGGTCAGTTTGACAAATTTCATAAATTAATACAAAAGTCCTTTAGAAATCCTTTTTATTATTTTTTGTGTTACTTTCGAATTCCATGGATCCTATCGTGGAATTTCTGCTTTCATACCCCTGAGGAACAAGGGATATTTGTGTCTTCACTGGCTTATTCCATATTCATTAGATGGTGGGATAAGTTCACACGACAGTTAGTCATTCCAACAAAAGCTATGCTTTTTGAGCCAGTTCCAGGTCCCTTGGTTCAGTCTCCACCAGTGCTCCCACCGGCACTATCTCCTAACATATATTCGTGGTTTTTGCAGCTTAATGAGGATACACCCGGGATACCTCAGGATGAGGCAATGAAACTAGCTACAATATTGCATTCCTATGGTGCGGTGCCTAAAGTCCAACGACAAATTGCAATTGAACAAATCGGAGATACCGTGATTGTGAAAGATAAACTACAACAAGACTCACAATTTGCCCAATCACCATGGAGTCTTCAAGATCTTCAATGCACCATTTGTGGGAATATTGGTCACACGGCCATCTGCTGTTCTGAAGCTCCAGATGCAGACTTCGATTTTGACCTTGGTCCTAAATGTTACTGTTGCGGTCAATATGGTCATGTTACTACAAGTTGCCCAGATGCCCGAAAATCACCATCCCCGATTCCATCCCCGACAATTGTAATTGAGAGTCAAAACTCATCATCTTCTCAACCGGTGAAAAGAACATCTGCCACTTGGACTACTGTCCAGGTAACAACTGGTCAATCTGTTCCTTCTGTGTCACCGAATTTATCACCAAATACAGTTCTTCCTCTCAAGGTGGAGCCCACTGTGGGACCCAGTCGTGGACCCCACACTTAACTTAAGTTATGGACCCCACTGGGTACCTGTCCTCCCGGTTTTCAGTTTCTCCTCTCTTCTATAAATAAGAGTAGTGTGTTTGAGGAAGGGGAGTTCGCTCTTCACTCTGCCTTTTTCCTTTTCCTTCTTCCGTTTTCATCTGTCTTCTTTCGCCTTTCGTCTGAGTTCTTCTTCTTTGCTCTTCTGTCCTTAATCTGCACTTTCTATTTTCGATTTCGTTCTTCGACTGCAATCAGATTCAATCTCTGAATTTTGATTTGTCGATGGGTTTTTAAAAGCTTAGGTTATAGAAAGAGGAATCTGCTTTGAGTCATTTTCGTTTCTCTTTACGTTACATCAGTTTGCTTTATCTCTTCATCTTTCTTCGTTGTGCTTTGCGTCTGTTTGTTCGTGTTCGTGTTAGATCGATGAGATTAAAAAAAAAATCTCTTTTCTTTGATCCGTCCAAGATCTGTTTGTAAGTTTGGTGTTTTGTACATATACGACTGTACTTGTATGTACTGTATGTATATGTGAGTCTTGTATGTATATACATCTGTACTGAATGTGTACTGTATGTATATCTGTATTCACGTGAGTGAGTAAAAGAGTGTATTTACTGTGTGATTTCACTACGAGTGATTGTAAGTTTGGACAGACAGTAAATAAAAGCTTCAATATTTTGGTAATTCTAACTTTTGCCTCAGAGCAAGGCTAGATATTAGATTTATTATCTGCATCGCCTTAGAACAAGGCTATATATCATTTACCTTTCTGTCTTTACATTACTGTCAGCCTCAGAGTTAGGCCTTTATTATTTGTTCGTGGTTGTAGCTACGGCTGACCTTCCACAACATCCTGTTTATATTTTACGTTTATATGTTTCTGTTTACACTGTTTACTGTTCATAGTTACTGTTCATAGTTAAGGTTTGAATTTATTCTATTACTATCTGTGTTTCTGTTAATATCTGTGTTAATATTTGTGATCCGTCGATTAATGGTATCAGAGCCAAATTAGAAACCTAGGGCATAACCAAGGCTAGGTGACGCAGTACCTTATTGTAAGTCGACGCAAGGCCGAGGTAGGCGAAGTCGCAGTTGTGAGGTGTTCTGCTACCAAATTCCTAGTTGAAGGCGAACCTAGGTGAAAAGATGGCTTTAATCCAGAAATTGATTAGGAAATCAAAAGAGCTGGATAAAACTAAGATTACAGAACAATTAGTGTATAATAATATTGAACAAAACCTAAATAAATGGACTATCCCTAAAATACAACCTACTACAGTCTATCAAAAAGGATTAATTGAGTTTAAGCAAGCTTACTTAATTAAAACTCATGAAGACAGTATTAGTTTACAGAATTTTACTAATAGTATATCATTATTAAGTTCTAAGATATTAGAAGACTTAAGTAAAGAATATAATTATATTCATTTAGGCTTAGTTCAAATAGCGGTTAAACCCTTAACTAGGGAAGGATTAAATACATCCATACTATTATGCTTAAGAGATAAAAGACATAATAAATACCCTGATTCTCTTTTAGGAATCATTGAATCTAGTCTTGGAACGGGTCCAGTATATTTCAATTGTTATCCCAATTTGTCGGTATCCTTATCTGATCCAAATATAAAAGACTGTTTGTGTTTAAATATGCAAACACAAGGATACGATATGAAGGAAGGATCCCAAAATATTTGTTTAATTTATAGAATATGCTTTAAGGCAATGACGTTCGTGAATCCTAGATCTAGATTTGTATCTAAAAAAGGTAATACTACTTTATTTCAAATAGATACAACAAAAGCGAATATAGAAATTCCTAAAACCATTCAATGGAATGAAATCAGTTTACCTGAATCATGGAAATTAGAAAAAATAGTACCACTAATAATAGAAAAACGTGTAGCTAAAATTATTATTGAAGAGACTAATGGAGACATTAATATTATCTTTGGTAGACATAGTACAAGTACAAGACATACACCAAATCCTATATATAATCAAGCATCTACTTCTAACGTAGCTGGAATCATTATGTCTGATAATAAAATTCCTCATGCTTTATATGAACCGTCAGAACCAACATTTTCTGATATGGAATTTAAGATTAATACTATAATCTTTGAACCAAATAGAGAAAAATGTTCTAAAGAATTTATGAAAGATAAAAATAAGAATTTTAGAACTTGGTATTTTAATACATTTAATAAAGAGCAATTAGCTGAATATAAAACATTATATTATGATGAGTTAACTAAGTTAGGATATGAAATTCCATTTAAAAAATGGTTTAAGAATTTTATAATGCCTAAAGTATTAGTTACTAAAGAAACTCGTACATGGGAAACCTCTGAAGGGAAAACAATAGTTAGCAAACACCCTCCAGTAGGTAATATTAAATATGGTACCATAGAAGCAATGAGTTTTGTACATACACATAATAAAGCAGAAGATACAACAATAATTATTAAACAAAATAATTATACTCATATGCATTTACAAACAATAGCTGCTCAATTATCTTCAATAGAAGAAACCTGTACTAGTCCGATAAAAGCAAAAGAGAAGGTTGATAGTCTGCAACCAGTCTTAGACTCAATAAATGTAGCAAACCTACTTTACAACAACCTTTACCCTTTACAAAAAATTATTATCAAAGACCAACACCAGCGACAGTGTTATTTGAAGAAAATGTACAATCAGTCTTAAGTTATAATGATAAATCTATCTATGAATGGAATCTGGATGGATTTACAGAATATCAAATAATTATTTTATTACATAATATGTTAATGTATGCTACAATATGTAGAACAAATAATAATCCTGATAGATTGATAGCGGAAATGATAATTGCTGGATTTTCCGGCCAACTAAAAGGTTAGTGGGATAATCATTTAACCCAAACACAAAAATTAGAAATACTAAATGTTGTGAAGATAGAACCTAATACAAATCAGCAGAAAGAAGATTCCATATATACTTTAATTCAAACAATATTACAATATTTTATAGGAAGTCTACAAGAATTAAAATCAAGAAGTCAAGAATTAATCATGAATATTAGATGTCCTACTTTAACCCATTTTAGATGGTATCAAGATACATTTTTAACTTTATTATATCAAAGAGATGATTCAAATTCAGATCTTTGGAAAGAAAGATTTATTTCTGGTTTACCTAGTCTTTTTGCGAAGAGAATTAGAACAAAGTTAAGAGAGCAAAATAATGGAAGTATTCCTTATGAAAATTATACCTTTGGACAATTAAAAGGTATAGTTATTACAGAAGGCTTAAGTTTATGCAATGATTTATCATTAAAAAATCAATTAAAAAAGCAAAAACTTTTAGGTAGAAAAGAATTAGGTGAATTTTGTAACCAATTTGGAACAAACTTAACTAATCAATATGCTCCAAAAACTTTTCCTAAAAATAAGCATAAAAAGAATAAAAGACCTTTTATTCCTTATCGAAGAAAAAGAAAAGTAGAGAAAAAGAGAATCCAGAAAGAAAATCTAAAGGGAAAAATGTAAAATATAAGAAAAATAAAGATTTTGCAACTTCTTCAAAACCTATGAAATCTATAGTTTGTTGGGAATGTGGTAAACCTGGCCACACTAGAAATCAATGTAAATTACAAAAGAAAATAAGAGAATTAAATATATCTGAAGAAGAAAAGGAATCTTTACTTAATTTATTACAAGGATCTGAGAGTACTACAGACACTTCTGAATATGAAGCATTAGAAATAAATACGTCTGAGGAAATTAGTTCTAGTGATAATAGTTCTTGTGAATGTGAAAATTATAATAACATGATGGATTTAAATAAAATTAATATTAATGTTATTTCCGCACAAGAAGAGTTATTATTAGATATGATTGATAACATTCCTGATAAAGAGGAAAAAAGGAAATATATGGAAAGAATAATTGAGTCTAATAAAACTCAAAAAGAAGAGAAAAGATTTAAACCTCAAGTAAAAGCAGTATTAAATCCTTCCTATACAATGACAGAAGTAGTAAAACCTGAAAAACCTATTACTATAAATGATTTAATAAAAGAAATAAATGATCTTAAAACAGAAATTCCTAATTTAAAAAGAAGAATAGAAATTTCAGAATTAAATAATAAAAATCAAGATCATAATTCAGAAAATACTGAAGAGGATTTTAAAGTACTTGAAGATTTAAATACTTTCCATACAGGGGAATCTTCTAAATCCATATACTTTCCATATATATATGTACGGTATTTAGAATTTTTGAAGAATTAGCATATATAGATTGAAATGGGATCAAAGTTAGAGAGGGATGCCTGAATCGACGATTCCTATGATAGCATCTTCGCCCATCTTGCTTTGAGCAAGAAGATTGTCGCTTGAGGTGTGGAGAGGAAGGCCGAGATAATCCCAGCTCCTTGTGGTGTGCAGCTTGAACTTGTGATTAGGAACCATCTTAACCACATCCGAGTGCCCTGCAAAATTGCCAACAACAGAGCAGTATAATCAAACCGAGAGAGAGAATGGTTCGTTATAACTTTTTTTCTCAATCTTCACACAAATGGTATTGTAGTTGAGCATGATACCTTGAATCTTTTGTACCTGGACTTCTGTTAGCTTGGCAGCAAACCCAGAGAAGCCATGCTTGTAGCTGTAGATCATGGAATTGGAAGCTGCTTCTTTGCTGCAATCAACATGATCTGGATGTTTAACATAAATTCTAACTTAAATCATCATGATCATAAATTTTTTACGGTTAAATACTTGTTTCAGAAGCCCTAACTGCTAGTAAAGATGACCATTGAATATATTCGCATGTGTTTGAACTTTATTATTAGTTATAAGCTTGCAAGTTTTAAGGATGCATGTGGAATGTATAAATCAACCTTCCTAAAACAGAGGCGAGCATGGTGTGGTGAGTCTCTTCGGTCATTTTAGGACTGTCATGCTTGGTTTCCCCCATGTAAAAGATGTATACCTGCCTATGCCCAACAATATTGTAAATGGAAAGAATTAAAGAGAATCATGCATGCAAGTGCAGCGAAGGGTACTCCAACTCACACTAGTTTTGCCATGGTTGGCAAGTAATGTTGGTGTGAGAGAGACGAGGGAGCTGAGAAGCAAGAATAGACCCCAAATTGGGAAGGATGCACAAGCCATGTTTGGTCACCTCCTCCTGGCTTTGATCTGGAGATGGCTAACATGTGAACAAGTATATATAAGTCCAAGGTGGTGGAGAATGTTCACATCAGTGGACGTAGGTTTTTGCAGCAAAACTGGATCGTATGATGATGAGAGTAATTTATGTGGTTGTTGCAAGCTCCTCTTCTTCCGAGCAAATTGAATTGAATTATTTAAGGTGGTAATCTTCCTTAGAGGACAACATGAGTGGGAACCCATTTCCTGTCTATGTGAAATAGAAAGATGATAGGACATAGGACACAAAATGTATACGGAGACGATGTTACTATTGTCGCCTTTTGCAAGAAAAACATTTTAGTAAAATTATTTTACCGTCATGTGTCAACGGTTGACAAGATTTAAAGTTCGAATATAGACGACTCCAAAAGTAAAGTTACAATACAATTTATATTACGGATGCGTCCGTATTTATAGATATTCGGACTTCAAATTTTATTATTGACAAATGACGACAAAATACTTTTACTAAAGTTTTTTCGTACTCAACACTACTCGTGTTAGGATTTTAACACCCAAAATTTTAAAACTATGTTGTGTGTTTTGACAGGCAAACTAATAAAGGTATATAACCACCCTCTTGAATATAGAGTGCCAAACACCAATACTCCTCGTATTCCATAATTCTACTTGAATTCCTTGTACTTTTTAGAGTAACTCCACGTCTTTACGATTCCCTATGTAGTTGCATGTCTTCTCACATTCATCGTATGATGAGAGACTCCAACAATTCTCCCCTCCTGAATCATACAGAACTATTTCAGAACGGTTGGTTTCAACATCCTTCACATGGGAAAAAGATACAACCCTTCCAATATCCCCTTTTTGCCCCATGTGGAAACTCCGTAAAAAATCTTCAACTCTACACCACTTGTCAAACACCAGTCGAACTTGAAGCACCAATGTCGACCGCTTGCCGACCGCCATTACATGAGGAGGGAAATATTTTAACACATATCCCCTCCCGACTCATGTGGAATGTCTTTTATCTCCCCTGGTTGGAACTCCTAGCACATCTACCATACTCATATAGAAGAAACACCGTTGCTAGCACCGTCAAAAGGTCATCTTGAAAGCTACACGAACCAAAACATGAACCAAAGCTCTAATGCTATTTGTAAGGACTTTAACACCCAAAATTTTAAAACTCCATGTTGTGTGTTTTAACAAGGCAAACCAATAAAGAATAAAAATAGATGACACACAAAACTAAACACGGAACCTCCAAAATATAAGGGAAACCATAAACCATCCACAATAATCAAATAATGGGCACACACATCGAGCAAAGGCGGTACATCGGACAAAGCCGGAACACACATCTCATCATCATTTGAAAATGTTCTTCAGCAGATGGAATCAATAATCTCTTAATGGGGATACACATCTAATTAGGAACACTCAACCTCTAACTAGAACACAATCTAATTAGGAATACACTCAACCTCTAAAACACACTCCAATTAAGAATAATCTCCAACTGAGATACACATCCAATTGGGAACACTCAACCTCTAACTAGAACACACTCCAATTAAAAATACACTTAACCTCTAACTAGAACACACTCCATTTAGGAATACACTCAACCTCTAAATAGAACACACTCCAATTACCCTCAAACTCTAACTGGAAGAGACAATCTAATTGGGAAACCCATACCCTCAAACTCTAAATGGAAGAGACAATCTAACTCACACTAGTTTTGTCATGGTTGGCATGTAATGTTGGTGTGAGAGAGACGAGGGAGCTGAGAAGCAAGAATAGAGACCACATTGGGAAGGATGCACCAGCCATGTTTGGTCACCTCCACCTGGCTTTGATCTGGAGATGGTTAACATGTGAACAAGTATATATAAGTCTAAGGTGGTGGAGAATGTTCGCATCAGAGGACGTAGGTTTTTGCAGTAAAACTGGATCGTATGATGAGGCTAATTTATGTGGTTGTAGCAAGCTCCTCTTCTTCCGAGCAAATTGAATTGAATTATTTAAGGTGGTAATCTTCCTTAGAGGACAACATGAGTGGGAACCCATTTCCTGTCTATGTGAAATAGAAAGATGATAGGACATGAAGCGCCAATCTGCCACCAACATAGCCAAAGAAGCAGAGTACGTGTTGAATACAATACGGCCATCACTTGTGTTCGGGCATTGTGGACCGGAATCATATAGGATTCACAAAATAAAAAGTATATGGAGACGATGATACCATTGTCGCCTTTTGCAAGAGAAATCCTCATAGGATTCCATAATATGTGTTCTAAGAGTTTTTATACATTATTGATTATTCATCATGATGATGCATTTTCACAAGATCATTTATTTTCGATTCTTGATGCTTAAAAAAAATGTAAGCTTGGCCAGCTAAATATTTTTCCCTCTTCGTTTATCACTATATCTCTTCTCTCTCTTTTTCTTATCTTTTCTTCTACTTGTCTTGCCTTCTATTTGTCTTGCCCTCCTAAAAATGAGGCAAATGAAGCTCAATTTATAAAGAAGCTTTGAAACTCTTCAATCTCCATGGAACAACTACCAGCCACCTATATTAATATTTCGAGATTTCTTTAGTATTTTGACTATGACAATATGCTACATATCATTAATATAATTACACATATTAACATACCTTTTTTTAACTGTTTGTGTTCAAACTTGAAGCTCACTGCTACTTTCATGTGAAATTAGGTGATGGTTCTTCTTCTTGTACTCGTTTCAACACGCTTTTAATAAATAATGGAGGGACCTTTCTAAAGAGACATTTGTGAATGGACCTTTTGTGGATTCTACCGGTGCAAGTCGTTTGCTGGGCAAAAAATAAATTGGCGATTGTTATCCTGGATCGAAAATTGAACGCTCCAGTGGCTTGTCCTAGTCCTTGCCATGTCTTAATCTTGCAGTGGAAATTCTATAATATCTTCAAAGGAAGGTTCACTTGCCTTTGTCATGGGTCATGGTAGTAATGCTATCATTCTATGGTCATATACACGTAATTAGCTTGTTTCGTTCTAGGAATGAGTCATCAACTATGATATTTGTCACGTACCAATTCCACATCCTTACTTTTCTTAAGCCAAGCGCACTTTGCATTTCGTTTTTCATGTCTTGTCACATTGATTTTGCTCAATGAATACTTACCTCGCTTCTTGGGTCCTCTCTGAAACAAGTCTTCCTTTCACACCAACCATGAGAAAGAAACAAAGAATAATTTAACTATGTGAAAGCGGCATCCTAGTCATTAGTGTTGTTGACGGAAGCACAACCGGCCATGGAGTTCCAGTCACTTCACCGACAGATCAGAAGGCGGCTAATTTATGTTTCTCTGCTACTCTTGTCTTTTGTTTCAGTCATGCAGCTCTGTCAGTGCCACAAGTAGTGTGAGTAGCAGTCAGATTTTCTGTTCTTCACTTTTGTAACTGATTAGCATTAGTTGGCCAAGATAGTGGATGACTTGATCACAGAGGTTTACGTAGTTTACATGGGAGAGAAGCGCCATGAAGACCCGGCAATGGTGGAGGAGACACACCACGAAATTCTATCAACTGTGTTGGGATGAACATGGGTTCAATCAATATTCTTAAAAACCATTAATAAATTTCGATTGCAACAAGTGCAAAGAGACCACCCGGATGTAGTGCATTTGGTAAAGAGTCACTTTTACAAGCTTCATACTACAAGGAGTTGGGAATTTCTAGGACTACCACTGCACTCTTCTGATCCAACAAACCATCTGAGCACTGGTAATATGGGGAATGGATCCATCATTGGAATTGTCGACTCCGGCTGATCACCAATCTGACTATGCTCTTCTTCATAACCTAGGAGATGAATTTTTCACATTTATATTCGGATTTTGATTGATGATTTGAGACCATGGGCAGGGGCTTGTTCAGAGTCCAAAAGCTATAGAGACAAAGGGATGGGTCCGTTGCCAGCCCATTGGAAGGGCACTTGCCAAACCGACCAACACGTCCAAGTCCACAGACTGCAACAACAAGCTAATAGAAGCCCGGTGGTACATCAAAGGCTTCTGAGCAACCCAGGAAAGAAGTTGAACACTAGTGATAGATAATATTCCACGTACTGTCCCCTGCAGATGACAATGGCCATGGCTCCCACACATCCTCCGCCGCGGGCAGCTCTCCGTTAGCCGGCGTAAAGCAAAGAGGGCTGGCCGGCCGCGTCGCTAGTGGTGGAGCCCCGGGTGCGCGGCTGGCCATGTACAAGGCATGTTGGAACTATGGTGGAGGGCTGTGTTCGGACGCAGATGTGCTGAAGGCAACGGATGATGCTATATACGATGGGGTGGATGTGCTATCCTTGTCAATTGGGGATAGTGTGCCTTTCTTTCCTGAAATTCACCCCCACAATGGGATTGGTTTTGGGGCATTTCATGCTGTAGCCATGGGCATTCCGGTGGTGTGTTCAGCTGAGAATGAAGGACCAGCAGGGCACACTGTGACCAACCCAGCGCCATGGATCATAACAGTGGCAGCAAGCATCATGGACAGGGCATTCCCCACCCTCAACACCCGTGGAGATAATCAAACTTTCTTGGTAAGTTTATATTTGATCCTAATTGTATTGGTTGTTACAAGAAGAAGAATGTGTTCAAGTGCTTCTATGGAATTTGGTAACTTATAGCTTTCTCGCACGTTTGCATACTTATTATGGGGCTTTATGGAGGAAAAGAAATTGGCTTCTCGGGCTTGTAATTCAATGAAGGAACAGGACTAAAAATATAAACTGCAGGGTAACAAAAGAAAATCCAAAATTTCTTCCTTCTGACATTTAGGTAGCATTTGATAACCTGCAAAATTTAACGGTAAATTGGTTTGGCCTATGCAGACTATGTTAGGATCTTCCTATTGATGACAAGACCATGGCGGGCAAAGTGACACTCTGCTTTAGCTCAGACTCCACTGGTTCAGTTATCGTGGATATCAATGGAGAAGTAGGTGTGATTATATCAACAAAAATCCAAGAAGATTACAAGAATGTCTAGTTGCACCTTGTGTCTTTGTAGATTATCAAGATAGAAACCAAATACTTGGTAACATTCGATCCAACAGGCAGTCATATTACATTAAAGATAATCACAGTGTTGAAGTAAGAGATGAATGCGGTCTAAATTACATTTCGTCTTGTGTTAAGGTTTCCAACAGTGAAGATCAGCACTTCCAGAACTTTGGTAGGCAAGTCTGTCTCAATCAAGATTGCGGACTTCTCATCTCGCGGTCCTAACTCGATCGTCCCAGAGATTTTGAAGGTTTTAATCAACTCTCCATTACTCTTGAACGTTGAAGTTGAATTATTTAAATAGATCAGCGAGATGATGGTGATTTGTGATTTGTGATTTGTGATATGGTGATATAGCCCGATGTTGCAGCACCCGGTGTCAATGTTCTAGCTGCTTATGCTCCGGAAAATGTAACAGCAGACACAACATATGCAATCGTATCAGGAACCTACATGGCATGCCCTCATGTTGCTGGAGTGGTTGCTCTCCTTAGATCATTACAACCCAGATAGTCCCCGGCGGCCATAAAATCAGCTCTTGTCACCACTGGTAAGTTCAAGATGAAACGAGAAATACTGTCTTCACAAGGACCTAAAATTCATCACTTTTGTAATTGCAGCTTCAACAATAGATTCATCTGGAGAACCAATCTATGCACAAGGATTTTCTGAAAGAACAGCAGATCCATTTGACTATGGTGGGGAGATTGTGAACCCCAACAAGGCAGCAAACCCAGGTCTTGTTTATGACATGGGTGTGCCAGATTACATTCAATACTTGTTTTCCACGGGGTACAACAACTCTGTTGTCTAAAGGCTATGCAAAGATCATGTAAAATGCCCAAAGAAAAAAATGTCTACCTTGGACTTGAACCTGCCTTCCATCGCCATTCCAAGACTCCCTGGTACTGTCACGGTAACAAGAACTGTTAACAATGTCGGCTCCGTCAATTCTGTATACCATGCTTCTGTTGAGGCTCCCATGGGAGTGCGGGTAGACGTGGTGCCAAATGCTCTAATTTTTAGTTCTACGGTGAAGAAGATGACATTCACTGTGACGTTTCATTCAAGCCACAAGGAACAAAGAGGATACTTTTTTTGGAAGCTTGAGTTGGTTTGATGGGGAACATCTTGTGAGGAGCCCAATATCTGTGAAGGCAGAAATCCTACCATCTTTTGTAGATTAGTGATCATCAACCTCCATATATTGAGTGCTACCTGATGCAAGACTATGGGCACAACTTTGTGAAGCATGTGCAAAAACTAAGGATTTTAACAGTTAACATAATATTAAGAAAGATGTGCATGTTCTTCAAATTACATGCAAATATAAATCTTATGGGTCGGTTGTTATGCCTTATCACTAAAAACTGCCATCTTAAAAAATGCACAAAATCACAAAACTACAAGGATGGCATTTTATGACATGCCTCTTTTAAATCACAAAGCTTAGTCCTTACTCCTACATTGTACGGGGCCTATTCTAGTGTATGAGAAAAACACGGTCACATAGAATGTAATGTATATAAGTTCCATCCCAACATCAAGCGTAGAATAGTCCAACGTACAAATTCCACATCCGGCTTTCCTTTCAAGCTTTTGTCCATTTCTGCATTGATTCGATTATTGTCACATATTTTGTGTTGAAAACATATTTATTTTCTCATTAGTCCAGTCACTGAAACTAACTTTTCTGGAGCAAGGATGACCACCTAATACTCTCATGAATTGAATGATTTGGCGGTATTGATTCACCATCTTATTGAGTCTTCAAGTCTTCTGATCACAAACAGGCGTCCACTAATTTAGTCTTCTGGTTTACTTTCAAAAAACCCAAAAAAGATGAAGACAGCTTCTCCTAGAAACTAGCTTAAATACAAGTCTAATTTGGTTGCTGGTGATATTCAAGCAAACAGCAAGGCATGGAGTTCACTATTCTAATTCAACAGCAGATGTTACCTTTTCTTGTCATCTTTCTATTGCTTCTATCATTCAAATCTGCGACTGCCAAAAGCCATGTGAGTAGTTTATCTTAAACATGGTTCTAATAATGCATGCTCTCCACAATGAGGTGAGACTTGATGGATATAACTAATTTGGCGCAGGTTTACATAGTCTACATGGGAGAGAAGCACCATGAAGATCCGGCAATAGTAGAGGAGACACACAATCAAGTTCTATCTGCTGTTCTGGGAAGGTAAATAATATATACTCAGGTCAATTATAAATGTTTGCTAGACTATAATAGTAAAGAGTTGATTTTTTTTTCACTTACTGTTCAAATGGCAGTAAAACAGCTGCAAAGGAATCGATCATATATAGTTACAAACATGGGTTCTCTGGTTTTGCGGTCAAGATGACAAAATTGCAGGCAGAAATTTTGAGAGGTAATTAAAATTCTCAGATAGGTTTGTTCTGCTAAATAAAAGTTCGATTCAAAGTTTCATCCAACCTTGTAGTTAGTTACCTTGCTCCCGCTCCCAAAATGTTTATATTTTTTGGGGTTCACTGTGTGAGATGCAGAACACTCTGAAGTAATACATATAATGAAGTCTCATTTTTACAAGCTGCACACTACAAGGAGTTGGGATTTCCTTGGTCTACCATTGCACTCCTCTGATTCATACAACCTTCTGAGTGCAAGTAAAATGGGGGATGGAACCATCATTGGCATCGTTGACACAGGTCAGTTTTTGTTCAGAATATTCACCAGAGGAAGGGGAGTCATGGTGGACAATTATTAGTAATAATTCTTTAACATTATGGCCATGGGCAGGGGTATGGCCAGAGTCCAAAAGCTACAGAGACATGGGGATGGGTCCGGTGCCCTCCCATTGGAAGGGCACTTGCCAAACCGGCCAACACTTCAAGTCCACGGACTGCAACAAGAAGCTAATTGGAGCACGGTGGTACATCAAAGGCTTCCTAGCACAACTAGGAGAGAGCTTCAACACTAGTGACTATGGCGAATACTTGTCCCCAAGAGATGGCCTTGGGCATGGTACCCACACTTCCTCCACCGCCGGCGGCGCTCCGGTGGCCGGCGTGAGCCAACAAGGGCTAGCCAGGGGCGTCGCCCGCGGTGGAGCCCCGGGTGCGCGGCTGGCCATGTACAAGGCATGTTGGGTAGGGCTGTGTACGGACGCAGATGTGTTGAAGGCAATGGATGATGCTATATACGATGGGGTGGATGTGTTATCCTTGTCAATGGGGGATAGTGTGCCTTTCTTTCCGGACATTCACCCCCACAATGGGATTGGTGTTGGGGCATTTCATGCTGTGGCCATGGGCATTCCGGTGGTGTGTTCAGCAGGGAATGATGGACCTGCAGGGCACACTGTAACCAACACAGCGCCATGGATCATAACTGTGGCAGCAAGCACCATGGACAGGGCATTCCCCACCCTGATCACCCTTGGAGATAACCAAACTTTCTTGGTAAGTTTGTCTAATTTGATAGTAACTGTATTGGTTCTTCTTGCCTAGCAGTTAATGCTCGCATAACCAATTGGCAGGGGCAAGGACTGTATGCTGGAGATGGAATTGGGTTCGCAGGGATGTACTTCGATGAAGGAGCTGGGATTGAAATCTATTTCGGGGGTTAGGAATTGCCCAAACCAACTTTGCATTTGACACATTTAGAGAGTATTTTTATTGTTTGATTACAGAAAAAAGAGTAGATACAAACTACTTTTCATGTTAAATAGGTCGTGCAGTGGCCTAGAAACAAATGTGTCGTCCATGGCGGGCAAAATCACACTGTGCTTTGGCAGCTATTCGACTGGTTCATATGCCGTGGGTGAAAATGGAGGTCTGGGTGTCATTGTTGCAACAACTTCAAGAAGCGTCGGAATCAGAAACTGTTCATACGTACCATGCGTTTTTGTAGATTACCAGATCGGAACACAAATACTCAGTTACTTTCGATCTTCAAGGTACCCACAACTTAGCTGCCTAATACATTCTGATAAGTTCTAATGGAAATGTTACATACTAACATTTGTATGCACATTAAGGTCTCCAATGGTGAAGATTAGCCCTTCCAGAACTTTAGTCGGCAAGTCTGTTTCCATCAAGATTGCTGGATTTTCGTCTCGCGGTCCTGGTTCAATGGTACCGGAGATTTTGAAGGTATAGCTGAGTTATCTCTATGTTCACGGTTTTGGAGGTGATAAAAGTGGGGAGAAAGCAAGAAAAGAAGTGGGTGTTAATGTGATTATTGGCATGCATATATAACAGCCTGATATTGCTGCACCGGGTGTCAATGTGCTAGCTGCTTATGCTCCAGAAAACATTACAATGGATCCAACTTACAGAACTAAATCAGGAACCTCCATGGCATGCCCTCATGTTGCTGGAGTGGTTGCTCTCCTCAGATCATTGCACCCCAGTTGGTCACCTGCAGCCATTAAATCAGCTCTTGTTACCACTGGTGAGTCCTGCTTCTTCACTTTGTTTAGCACAAATTGACACATTTTTTGGTGACAAGTCTTGGTTGGTTTAGAGGAAACTTTCTCAGATTCAAAACATTTCTTCACTACTAGATTATTAGATTTTTTACCTAAAACTATATACATGTTTGCAGCATCAACAATAGATTCATCCGGAGAGCCTATCTATGCGCAAGGATCTTCTGAAAAAGTTGCAGACCCATTCGATTACGGTGGGGGAATTGTGAACCCCAACAAAGCTGCTAACCCAGGTCTTGTTTATGACATCGGTGTGCCAGATTACATTCAATACTTGTGTTCCACGGGGTACAACAACTCTGTTGTCTCAAGGCTATCCAAAGATCATGTAAAATGCCCAAGGAAAAAATGTCTACCTTGGACTTGAACCTGCCCTCCATCACCATTCCAAGACTCCATGGTACTGTCACGGTAGCAAGAACTGTTACCAATGTTGGCTCCGTCAATTCTGTATACCATGCTTCTATTGAGGCCCCCATGGGACTGCAAGTAGATGTGGTGCCAAATGCTCTAATCTTTAGTTCTACGGTGAAGAAGATGACATTCACTGTGACATTTCATTCAAGCCACAAGGTACGAAGAGGATACTTTTTGGAAGCTTGAGTTGGTTTGATGGGGAACATCTTGTGAGGAGCCCAATATCTGTGAAGGCCGAAAGCTCCCCATCTTTTGCAGATTTGATGTAATTCTAAAAAAAAGCTTATTTCTAAAAGTAAAATAAGCACTTGATGCAGAATGTATATCATGAAAAATAGCTATGTCAGTATATAATATATGTGAAAGGATTTTAACAATCCATTGGCGTATTTTTCTTGCAACCTCGATAAATTAAATAGTTATATTTCTAAAGCTGTCTATTTTTATTAGTTATGCATCATTAGCTGGCTAACCCCATTTTATCCGCCTTGCAAATTTAATTGCAACCAAGAAAAGAATACACAAGCCAACCTAAATGATTGATAAAAATTGTAATCGTAACCATCATCTACGCTCGATCACAGCTGCGCTTAGACCAATACAGAAAATGCAAGGATAAAAAATTTACAGCTCCTGACACAACAGTAACAAATTTATGCACCAGAACCTCAGGGTCGATCAGATTGCAAACAAAAATCATATACTTGAAAAGAAACCATAATTCTAGATTCACAAATGTGATATTGATACTAGCATTCAGATCTATTTCATCTCAAGAACAAAAGCTTACACAAAATTCAGATTTAGGAAAGCGCAGTTCATATGTTAAAGAATGATAGGAACTATCACACACTACGAGTGAAGTACTTTTATCAATTTGGGATTTGAATAGAAAGATTAAGGAAAGAGAAAAACGAGAAGAATGGAGCATTGCCAAGATAAACGTGGTCATCCATTATAACCTAAACTTGGGCGGTGCCTTCTGTAAATTTAGGATCCTCACACCTGTACTTGCCATCAGGCCCTATCCCAAAACCTTTAGGATCAGAAAACACGTTCTCCAGGAGCTGGCTTCGCTGTGGAGGTGGACTTGAATCGGCAAACTCCACTGCCTCTTCAATTATGTCATCTATCTTCTTCTCTATGTTCTTCAGTTCTGTTTCTTTAGCTAGATTGTTGGTCAATAAGATACTTCTTCAAGGCTGTGATGGGATCTCTCTTAGCATACCGATCTTTCTTAGCTGGAAGACAAGCAACCAAAAGGATTGGTATACGTTATAGAAGACTTCATGATCTTATATGCAAGCTAATCCACCAGATCAGGTAATCATGTCATTAATTATACCATACAATAAAGTGCGACGGATACAACTTATGCACATTGCACTCAGCTACACTTCACCAAACACTTAACCATTCACATAGCACAGAGAATAAGAATAGTAACAAAGAGAATGAATGTATCACATA
The DNA here is from genome assembly GCA_033002965.1 of Piper betle. NCBI lineage: Eukaryota > Viridiplantae > Streptophyta > Magnoliopsida > Piperales > Piperaceae > Piper > Piper betle. The sequence continues at coordinate 29,056 of JAURVB010005829.1, forward strand.
GTTATAAGCTTTCAATTTTTAAAGATGCATGTGGAATGTCATAAATCAACCTTCCTAAAACAGAGGCGACCATGGTGTGGTGAGTCTCTTTGGTCATATTAGGACAGTCATGCTTGGTTTCCCCCATGTAAAAGATGTATACCTGCGTGCAAACAATATTGTAAGTGGAAAGAATTAAAAGAGAACCATGCATGCAAGTGCGGCGAAGGGTACTCCAACTCACACTAGTGTTGTCATGGCTGGCAAGTAATGTTGGTGTGTGAGAGACGAGGGAGCTGAGAAGCAAGAATAAAGACCAAACTGGGAAGGATGTACGAGCCATGTTTGATCACCTCCTCCTGGCTTTGATCTGGAGATGGTTAACATGTGAACAAGTATATATAAGTCTGAGGTGGTGGAGAATGTTCACATCAGAGTACGTAGATTTTTGCAGAAAGATGGTAGGATATGAAACGCCAATCTGCCACCAACATAGCCAAAGAAGCAGAGTACGTGTTGAATACAATACGGCCTTTGCTTGTGTTTCGGACATTGTGGACCGGAATCATATAGGATTCACAAAATAAAAAGTATATGGAGACGATGATACCATTGTCGCCTTTTGCAAAAAAATCCTTCATAGGATTCCATAATTTGTGTTCTTGGCGTTTTTATGCATTATTGATTATTCATCGTGATGATGCATTTTCACCTGAACTTTTTTTTCTTTTTCTAAAGTTAAAAGTAGAATGTTCACATATTGAGCTTTTGTATAAATAAAGGCCATTGCATACGATTATGTTTGGTCGGAGCTCATATATATCATGCTCACGTATCACCGCTTATCCAATAGTCAATTAGATTTTCTGATTTTAAAGCTACATTATGTGCATGGTTAACTCCGTCGACTCTAGGTGCAAACTAATAACTTTAGTAATTAAAAGCTTTAGTTTTAAAACTCTTTTTCACTTTAAAATTTTCAAAGTTCATTTTATTTTATAGATATTCTCAAGTCATATTCCATGAATAACTTCTTACTATCTGATTTTAAAGTTTAACTTCTTGAGTGAATGATTTAACTGAAGTAAAAAATGTGAGTATTAAAATATAATTTATCAAATTTTTAATGGGGCACGATGAAATGGCATTTGTCTAACACACTAGGCCCCTAACTATTTTATTTGCTTTGACTTGGAATTTAAGTTTATTCAAAGTCAAGGGAGTTTTCAGACCTAATTGAAGATTAATTGGCATTTATGATGTATTTAATTCCTTGATTGGAATATGAAATAGATAATAAAATATCATTGACTTCTGTTTGAACATGAATTTGCACTCGTTTCACCCAGCGTGGATTTGGTGAAAATGAGCATGTTTGTTCTTCTAGGTTGGATGTTGAAATTGGAGTTCTGAATTTTCTACAAATTTGGTTTTTTTTGTTATGTCAAAAGTTATTTGTCATTTTCAATCTATACTGTCTATTGTCTGAATGGCATACCAATATAGTAGTTCTACTTGGTTGGATAAAGAGTCTTTGTATTTTACATCTCCATATTTGTGCAAAATGCTAGTGGATTTGATGGTTGTTCGTCGTGTGATCATTGTGCCACCTCGAGTGCCCATGACTGCCGCCTGGTCTCCACGATTCACAAGAACCACGCCTTAGTGCCACCTGTCCCCAAAAAGTGGAGGTTTACATGTGTTGTTTAATACAGTGCATATCCAGACTTATGGTTTACAGGGTACTAAAAGTGACTGCCGAAGGGTACTCGATTTTTGTGCTAAAGGCCTAGAGAATTATGGAGGAAAGGTGAAGGCTTAGGATATATTAGTAATCCCAAGGGACTAAAAAATGAAAAAATACGAAGAGAAGCATCAGACCAGTCAGTTCGGGATGATATCAAGTTTGTAGCCCAGTGGGTCCTCAGTAAATTCCCTTAGGAGTGTTCACGATAAGTATATAAATATTTTCTTCAAAATGAGATCAGCTCTCATTTGTCAGTTTGCTATGTAATTATATTTTTAGATCAGTAACACTAGTAACTGACATTTCTTTTTATATATATATATATATATATATATATATATGTGTGTGTGTGTGTGTGTGTGTGTGTGTGTGTGTGTGTGTGTGTGGATTAAATACTAGATACGTCGGCTTGGACAGAGGAGTGACCTACCTTGCACACACACACACACATGTTTGTTGACGGAATATTTGTTTTAGCTGTTTTTATTGTTTTGTTATGTTGTTACGAAAATAAAATTCATGTGATGAAATTGCATGATATGGAGATTTTGACAAATAGAAATGGAAAGTGATAATATAATCCGAAATATATATTAGTGTGCAAATTGAATAATAAAGGTGGAAATGAAAATTTGTAGGTGGGTCGAGACCCAAAATGTAGAGAATATTTTGATGTGACCGAATTAAATATTTTTATGAAAAATATGGTGCAATGGATATATGTGAATTTATGTATTTATACATATTGATTTGACAGGGTGGCCCCTAATTACACTTTTAGATGAGACTCTCTCCGTTTTATTTCAGGAATTTTTATTGATTTTATCGTAATTATTTTGGTATGTAACTATTGTCATGCTGTCAATGTGGTAGCAAGTTATGATTCTATGTATTCATCTATGTATAACGATTAGTATTTTCCATATTAAAATGCTAGGAGTATATCTACTCAGATTATGTTCAGGTTAGCCGACTTAATCGGGACCTGTGACATTCCAGTTCGGTTCACGAGTGAGTCGGATTTTGTGTGTCACAGTTATTTTTTTAAAACTATATAAAATTATTGTTATCATTCAACCATACCTTGTAATCAATGTGCTCATGTCAACCTTGAGCTAACACAGTATATATCAACATAAGCTGATACTACTTATTTCTTTAAAATATTTCACCGTTTTATGAACTGTATATTGATTGGCACATTAAAAAATCACATTTTACAACATTGCTAAAATATAAAGTTTAAGCTTCATATTTTGATTTTGTGGGCCCATGCAACCAATCTAGTATTCGTAATATAGACACACTCTTCTATTTCTGTTGTGGCATCATGGTGTTTAAATTAATTGTAAATTGCCATTGGAATTGGTTAGATAACTTAGATAAGTTTTATATAAATGAGTCAACGATAGCTCATATAATTATATAAAACTTATCTATAATTAGATATAATATATATATATATTATATATATATTCTCAATGATTATATATATATATATAATCATTTCTAAAACTTATCTATTTATATATATATATATATATATATATATATCTAAAATTATATTCATTTTGGACCAACTCAATGGTCCCACTACTTGAAATGTGCATAGATAAATGTAGAAATAAATAATAATTAATTGGGATATTTATAAATTTCAACTCAATTAAATGTTTTTAACCCTTTCATCTTTTTTATCAAATTAGTTATAATAAAAATTTGTGGACTTTATGGGTGGCACAACATATTTCCGTATTGGAAAAATTATTCTTCATTAGACAATGTACGTAGCTCACTGCCAAGGCATAGTGAAGCAACTACCATACATACAGTCCTTACTATAACAGAAATAGCATACTCTAAACACTTCCCCGTCCGCGATTGCCTTACGTGAAATCGGAGAAGTACTTGAGGAACTCTGTTTTCACTGAGATGGGTATTCTCACAACATGATACTCATCACTCCAAGTCAGGCTCCCAAAATAATAGCCTCCTTGCACAGTGTGGGACGTGGTGAATGTCACCTTGAACGATAGAGTTCTCGCTTTTGAATTGAAGTATAGAATATTGGGCGACACACTCACTGTCACAACCTGGGGGGGACCAATAGAAGCTTGGTAGATGGAATTCACCGTTCCCACATTGGTAACAGTCCTTGTAACTGTGATGGTGTCTCTGAGTTTGGGTATGGTGATGCTAGGGTGGTTCAAGTCCAGTCTTGAAGGCTTTTTAGCCGGGAAAGAAACAGCTTTTGATGTCAATATTGAGATTTTAGCTTCATCATCACCCATGGAGCAGATATAGTGAATGTAGTCCTCAACGCCCATGTCATAGACAAGGCCGGTATGAGCAGCTTTGTTGGGTCTACAAGTCCCCCCAAAATCAAAAGGGTCTGCAACCTTGACTGTTCCTGCTACTGCAAAGATTGGCTCACCATATGGATCGGTTTGTGATGCTGTAAAATTGTAGGCAACAACAATCAACCAATTGGACATCAAAGTAATATTTTTCTACTCTGATATACTAAAAACTCTAAGAATAAATGTACCAGTTGTGACGAGGGCCGATCTGATGGCCGCGCGAGACCAATTAGGATGTATTGATCGAAGGAGAGCAATGATCCCACCTACATGAGGGCACGCCAAGGACGTTCCACTCTGAAACTCATATGTTCCATCTTTGATTATTAGGGCACCTTGTGCTGATTCTGGCGGTGGAACTGCTGCAAGGATGTGAACACCCGGTGCAGCATTGTCCGGCTATACACAGGACGACCATTAAAACGAGAACAAAACAGAGTTCTTACATATCAATTGGGGAAACTTATACCTTGAGAATCTCTGGAGCTACTCCGTTAGGACCACGGTTAGAGAAGGCTGGGATGGTACTAGGCAGATGCTTCCCCACCCATGTCTTAGGAGCAGCTATTTTCACCGTAGGGTATCTGAAAGCAGAAATTATGTTGAGCTTGGATGATGAAAACTGGATTCATTTCCTTGAAACAAAATGATGATACCTTGAAGTGTAGAAGTAACGGAAGAGTTTAGCTCCAGTAGTGTAATCCACAAAAATGGTTGGTACTAAAATGTCGGTATTCTCAAGCTGGTTTTTAAAGTCTGTAGATAAAATAAGAGCGGCAGCCTTGTTCTTGAAGGCGGCTACGAGAGGCGTCGCAGACACATCACCCACGCAGAACACCACATTCCCCTCCATGGTTGGCTCTTTTATGGGCAAGTCACTGCAATGCCTGCTTACAAAACTTGGCTGTGAGTTTAACCCAATACAAGAGGGCCTGTTTTCTACCAATTGATTGACATATTTCTATTTCTGCTTCATGGAGTCCATCAAAGTCTCCTACGAAGCAGACTTACCCTCCTTTATCAACCGCAGTCCATTTGCCGATATACACTTTGAGCTGCTTTGGCCCATTAATAGTTTTAGTGCTCATTCCTTGTCCCTGCATCGAACACATGTTGCTTAGCATTGTGGTGAAATATTGATTGACTTACTAAATCAGCATAATTTTTCACCTTTTTTACGCCACCAATTCATTTATTGGTTCATTAAATTAGCCGTCTAAATCAATCTTCACACAAATGGTGTTGTAGTTGAACATGATACCTTGAATCTTTTGTGCTTGGTCTTCTGTTAGCTTGGCAGCAAACCCAGAGAAGCCATGCTTGTAGCTGTAGATCATGGAATTGGAAGCTGCTTCTTTGCTGCAATCAACATGATCTGGATGTTTAACATAAATTCTAACTTAAATCATCATGATCATGCATTTTTAGACGGTTAAATACTTGTTTCAAACGCCCTAACTGCTAGTAAAGATGACCATTGAATATATTCGCATGTGTTTGAACTTTATTATTAGTTATAAGCTTTCAATTTTTAAAGATGCATGTGGAATGTATAAATCAACCTTCCTAAAACAGAGGCGAGCATGGTGTGGTGAGTCTCTTCGGTCATAGTAGGATTGTCATGCTTGGTTTCCCCCATGTAAAAGATGTATACCTGCGTATGCCAAACAATATTGTAAGCGGAAAGAATTAAAAGAGAACCATGCATGCAAGTGCGGCGAAAGGTACTCCAACTCACACTAGTTTTGCCATGGTTGGCAAGTAATGTTGGTGTGAGAGAGACGAGGGAGCTGAGAAGCAAGAATAGAGACCAAATTGGGAAGGATGCACGAGCCATGTTTGATCACCTCCTATGGCTTTGATCTGGAATGGTTAACATGTGAACAAGTATAAATAAGTCCGAGCAGACTAATTTATGTGGTTAATGTCCACATCAGAGTATGTAGATTTTTGCAGCAAAACTGGATCGTATGAAGAGACTTATTTTTGTGGTTGTAACAAGCTCCTCTTCTTCCGAGGAGATTGAATTGAATTATTTAAGGTGGTATCTTCCTTTTGGACAACACTTTTTCATTCGGCATATGTGAATTATTTGAGGTGGTAATCTTCCTTACAACATGAGTGGGAACCCATTTCCTGTATACGTGAAATAGAAAGATGATAGGACATAAAATGTATACGGAGACGATGATACCATTGTCGCCTTTTGCAAGAAAATATTTTAGTAAAAATATTTTATCGTATGTGTGGGTGGTTGACAAGATTTAAAGTTCGAATATAAACTTGGACTTCAAAGTAAAGGTACAATATAATTTATATTACGGATGCGTCCGTATTTAGAGATATTCGAACTTTAAATTTTATCATTGATAAATAACGACAAAATACTTTTACTAAAATTTTTTCGTACTCAACACATACTCTGTGTTAGGTTGTTAACACCCAAAATTCTAAAACTCCATGTTGTGTGTTTTTACAGGGTAAACCAATAAAGGATAAAAGAGAGCTGACACATAACTAAACGTAGAACCTCCAAAATAAAAGGGAAGTCACAAACCATCAACTATAATCAAATAATAGGCACATACATCGGGCAAAACCGGTACATCATTTTCATCGGACAAAGCCAGAACACATCTCATCATCATCTGAAAATATTCAGATTTCATATCAAATCATCGAGTAAATAAACTAGATAATGGGAGCGTACCTGAAGCCGAGTCTTGACCACCTTAGGTTTTGGTCTTCTGAATCTAAGAAGAGTTTTCCAAAACCTAAATTCTGGACAATGGGATATCAGAACAAAATCTGCTTATTGATATAGGGATCATAACCTCCTTATTCTTATTTATAGCTGTAGTTTTATAAATTCATTTTCACCATCACGAAAAGAACAATATGAAAAGGTATCTACACATTGAATTCCACACTTTTCACATTGAATTCCACACCTTAATTTATGGCCCATAACCTTTCACTTTACTAGATCAATTTAATTTAGGTCACCTTATATAATAACATATGACACAATTCCTGATTCCAAAATAGAAGGGAAGTCACAAACCATCCACTATAATCAAATAATGGGCACACACATCGGGCAAAACTGGTACATCATTTTATCAGACAAAGCTGGAACACACATCTCATCATCATCTGAAAATGTTCTTCAGAAGATGGAATCAATAATCTCCAACTGGGAGACACATCTAATTGGGAACTCTCAACCTCTAACTAGAACACACTCTAATTAGGAATACACTCAATCTCTAAAACACACTCCAATTAAGAATAATCTCCAATTAAGATGCACATCCAATTGGGAACTCTCAACTTCTAACTAGAACACACTCCAATTAGGAATACGCTCACCTCTAGAACACACTCCAATTAGGAATACACTCAAACTCTAACTAGAACACACTCCAATTAAGAATACCCTCAAACTCTAACTAGAAGAGACAATCTACTCCAATTAGGAATACCCTCAAACTCTAACTGGAAGAGACAATCTAATTGGGAAGACCCATATCTTGTGAGGGAGGCTCTCCCACCTCTAAGATAGAGAGGGAGAGCCGACAATCTAATTGGGAAGACCCATATCTTGTGAGGAGAGGCTCTCCCACCTCTAAGATAGAGAGGGAGAGCCTCACTGCAAAACCTCACAGTGAAACTAAATAATAAACTCTTTAATTGTATCAAGTTCATCACACATGTAAAACTACATATTTATAAATAATGGATACAAAACATTATACATGAGATACGACCAACCTCTTGAATACAAAGAACCAAACACCAAATACTCCTTGTCTTC
>JAURVB010005830.1:0-15815 GCA_033002965.1 Piper betle
TCCAAATTACATATATTAGAACATCAAGAATGGTCAACAACTTAGCACCCTCATTTTCCTAAACAAAATCCACTGTTTGGCTCTAATGCTTATATGCGATATGATATAATCAAATCTGAAACGGCATGACTTATCTCCTAGACTCATATACAAAGACAAAAATTTATTTCATACAAATATATGCTACGTCAAATTTCATCAAATAACTATCACCAATATGCTCTATACAAGTAGAAAGTCCTCTAGATGCTCCTTTATTTACAAAAAACTTTTGGAGCATCAACTATATTATATCAACGATTATAAGGTCCGCATGCTTCCTGACAAAACAGATCCATTGCAACTAAAACCAGTATTGTGACGTAACAAAGCTGTTTTGATCAAGTCATCTTCTCCAAACGCATGCTGTATCAAATACAAACACAACAACAAGAGTGAGCCTGACCTCATTGGTCACATCCTCAATCTCTACATCTGGATGAACCCCTCAACCGAACCTTTCTCCGGCCGAACGTCCGGCTGCCGGACGTTGAGCCTATTGAATCCCTTCATATGCCGCCCATGGTCGGACTCCTTCTCCTTGATCTTCCTCAGCTTCTTCAGGATGATCTGAGCCGCCATGTCAATGCTCCCATACATCGTCTCCGCTACTTCCTCCGCCCGAATCACCCCATGCTTCTTCGTGAACAGAGTCACCTACACCAAACAAGGAAGAGCCTTTAAACAAGCTCAAAGCCTCAAACAGCACACAATAAATCCAACAAAAAAATAAATAGAAGCAATCTTTGAGGTACCTCGCATCGACGAAGCTTCGGCCCTCTCGTACCCACCTCCCCGCCGCGAAGAGAAAGCCGCACATCCACCTCCCTCACCAGTCGGCTGTGCTTTAGAACCGCTTTCCCGACCTTGTCTTCGACGTGCTTCTTCACCGCCTCCGTGAGCTGCAACCAACAAGCACGCAAACCATCACACACCGAACACCAACATCATTCAAAAACAACAAAGATCGAGTCTTTATCCCACTCACATCAAGATTCTTCCCTTGGACGATCAACCTGACCGACGCCAAAGGCCCCGTCCACGACATGCAGACGGCAGTCAGCCGCCACCTCCCACCAACCGCTTCCGAAGCTGACACAGCAGCAGAGACCACTCGAGAAAGGAAGTCGGAATGGATGGAAGAGAGGAGAAGCGGGTGTGAGCTTTTCAGTTGTGACGAGGTTGTCAGCTTCGCAGCTGGTGTAGTGGCGGCAGCTACACGATGCACAAACGGCGACGAAGAAGGCAAAGCAGCCGCATTGAGAGCTGCATGGCAAAGAGAAGGGGCCAAAACAGTCTCCATTAGCGAGGTTTCAATGGAATGGTGAGGTTGCCGGAGACATTTCTTCCGACCGCACTCCACCTGCTCGACGAAATGCCGACGCCTTCGTCTCTGCCGAGTTTGTTCGATCGAATAGCGAATGGAAGGAGAAGAAAGCTCTTGAGCCCAATTAAAAGGCAAGCCCAAGTTACTCATGGAACATTGGCCCAATAAATCAAGGCCCATTGTTAAAATACTGGGCCCTTGTCCACCTCAAACTCGAACAATTTATATGGATCTATATTTAATGTTTATAGAATATAATAACACATTGTTTAAAGCAAGAAATTAGACTCTTTAATTAGACTTTGGTTTATATTTACATTATTTTTACTCACATTTTTGCATTTATTTTGATTCATTATATCTAACAAAACTCTATAAATTTTGTTTCTTTACTTAATTGCCTATCTTTTAAAAAAATTATTTTAAACCTAGCCAAATATATTTAAAATTTATCAATAATATAAACTATTAAGATATAAAATTAAATTATATACAATACGATCAATTGTTATTTGTAATACCAAATAGTGAAATATCTATTTAATGTTAACAAAAAAATATTTATTGTTTGATTACTATAGTTATACAAAAATATTAAATAATTTTATGTTACAACTGTGTGGACATTTTAATTAAGTGGTTACTAACAAATATAAGTTAATGATTTAATTGAAGTAAAAAATGTGAGTATCAAAATATAATTTATCAATTTTTTAATGGGCACGACAAAATACCAAAGCATTTGTCAACACGCTAGGCCTCGAACTATTCGATTTGTTTTAACTTAGAATTTAAGTTTGATTCAAATTCAAGGGAGTTTTCGGACCTAATTGAATATTAATAGGCATTTATGATGTATTTAATTTATTTATTAGAATATGAAATAGATAATAAAAAATCATTGACTTTTGTTTGTACACGAATTTACACTCATTTGACCCAGCTCTGGGATGAGTTAGTGAATGGTGTTTGTTTTTACATGTCCTACCTCAATAATGTACATAAGATAAATTTAAAAACATCTTTAAGTATTTATATGAACAGCCTTATTTATATATTTTTTAAAATACAATTTTTTTATCCCATGATTATTTTATTTGACAAAATAAGATATTTAAATATTTAACACATATGGAGTGAAAAAAGGTTGTATATGTAAGTGTAAATTAAAGAAGTTCAAGATATTGACTTAAAATTGGTCGAGTGCCCGTAAGACCCTGTGAATTCAAGAAGTTAAATAAATGAATCAAATAACTTATATATTAAAACTAAGAACAGCCAAACAAGTAACCTATCTTGTAAACAATAGTAACAATTGATCAATTCTGAAAAATTTGACATTAGTTGCATTTTATACAATTAATAAAGGGTACATTAACTTAAAAAATATTTAATTAAAGGTGATTTTTTCAAAGAAAAAAATACATGCGTACACTCTTGCAGATCATTGCTTTTTTAATTTAAAATTATGCATGTATATTAGAGATACATTCTAAATTGGAAATAAATTTTCATTTTTTACCTTGTTAAATAGTGAGATTGATGATAATTATGTATATCTTATAGATAAATTATCATTTTTATATCATTTAAAATAGTAAAGTATCTCAATTTTATCCTCGTCTTAGATGATAATCACATATTATCTTAGAGATAAATTTTAATTTTAAAGATACATTCTAATTATAATATATTTAATTTTTATTAGTTGATTTTCCAACTTTTAATCTAAAACTAACATTTAGTACCCTCTTTATTAATTAATAAGAGGAGATTAATTAATTAATCAATGACCCAAATCCGTGAATTAAGCCTGCGTTTTCGTAGAGCACCCAAACTCGCTTCTCCTCCGTCGATGTAATTCCATCCGACGGCTTACAACCGTCTATGACATTCAATCCAACGGTTGCAATGCAATCCAATGTCGCGCCACAAAAATTCTAAAATTTCGCGCCAAAATTTCCTTCGCCGTTCGCCTACAAACGCCCCCGCTTCCTTCGTCCCACTCTCACAACCCAATCAATCGGTCTGAGAAGAAGGCGAAGAAAGGAGAGCTTCGAAGATGTCGGCAAGAGGCACGACAGGGAAGGGGCTGGGCAAGGGGGAGCGAAGAGGCGTCAGATGGTGCTGCGGGACAACATCCAAGGGATCACTAAGCCGCGGTGGTGTGAAGAGGACCTCCGGGCTGATTTATGAGGAGACAAGGGGTCTCAAGATATTTCTGGAGAAAGTGATCTGCGATGCGGTGACCTACACGGAGCACGTGAGGTGGAAGACGGTGACGGCCATGGATGTGGGGCTAGATTAAGTTTGGTTGTCTTGTTGGCTATGAGGTGTTTATGAGAGGTTGTTGGTGAAAACGAGCATGTTTGTTCTCCTAGGTTGGATGTTGAAATTGGAGTTCTGAATTTTCTAAAAATTTGGTTTTTGTTGGTTATGTCAGAAGTTATTTGTCATTGTCAATCTATCTCTATTGTATTTTATATCTCCGTATTTGTGCAAAATGCTTGTGGATTTGATGGTTGTTCGACTTTATTAGTGGCACATCATATCTCCGTATAGGAAAAATTATTCTTCATTAGACAATATACGTAGCTCACTGCCAAGGCATAGTGAAGCAACTGCCATACAGTCCTTACAATTATTGAAATAGCAAACTCTAAACACTTCCCTGTCCTCGATTGCCTTAAACGAAATTGGAGAAGTACTTGAGGAACTCTGTTTTCACTGAGATGGGTATTCTCACAACATGATACTCATCACTCCAAGTCAAGCTCCCAAAATAATAGCCTCCTTGCACACTGTGGGACGTGGTGAATGTCACCTTGAACGATTGAGTTCTCGCACTTGAATTGAAGTATAGAATGTTGGGCGACACACTCACTGTCACACCCTGGGGGGCAACAATAGAAGCATGGTAGATAGAATTCACCGTTCCCACATTGGTAACAGTCCTTGAGACTGTGATGGTGTCTCTGAGGTTGGGGATGGTGATGCTAGGGAGGTTCAAGTCCAGTCTTGAAGGTTTTTAGTTGGGCAAGAAACAGCTTTTGATGTCAATATTGAGATTTTAGCTTCATCATCACCCATGGAGCAGATATAGTGAATGTAGTCCTCAGCGCCCATGTCGTAGACAAGGCCGGGATGAGCAGCCTTGTTGGGGTCTACAAGTCCACCCCCAAAATCAAAAGGGTCAGCAACCTTGACTGTTCCAGCTATTGCAAAGATTGGCTCACCATATGGATCGGTTTGTGATGCTGTAAAATTGTAGGCAACACCAATCAACCAATTGGACATCGAAGTAAAATTTTTCTCCTCTGATATATTAAAAACTCTAAGAATAAATGTACCAGTTGTGACGAGGGCTGATCTAATGGCCGCGGGAGACCAATTAGGATGTATTGATCGAAGTAGAGCAATGATCCCAGCTACATGAGGGCACGCCATGGACGTTCCACTCTGAAACTCATATGTTCCATCTTTGATTATTAGGGCACCTTGTGCTGATTCTGACGGTGGAACTGCTGCAAGGATGTGAACACCCGGTGCAGCAATGTCCGGCTATACACAGGACGACCATTAAAACGAGAACAAAACGCAGTTCTTACTAATCAATTGGGTAAACTTATACCTTGAGAATCTCTGGAGCTACTCCGTTAGGACCACGGCTAGAGAAGTCTGGGATGGTACTAGGCAGAGGCTTCCCCACCCATGTCTTAGGAGCAGCTATTTTCACCGTGGGGGATCTGAAACCAGAAATTATGTTAGAGCTTGGACGATGAAAACTGGATTCATTTCCTTGAAACAAAATGATGATACCTTGAAGTGTAGAAGTAACGGAAGAGTTTAGCTCCCGTAGTGTAATCCACCAAAATGGTTGGAACAAAATCGTCGTAATTGTGCAACCTGGTCTTTAAAGTCTGTAGATATAATAAGAGCGGCAGCCTTGTTCTTCACGAGGCTCTCCGCGACTAGGTGAGGCGTCGCAGACACATCACCCACGCAGAACACCACATTCCCCTCCATGGTTGGCTCTTCTATGGGCAAGTCACTGCATTGCCTGCTTGCAAAACTTGGCTGTGAGTTTAACCCAATACAAGAGGCCCTGTTTTCTACCAATTGATTGAAATATTTCTATTTCTGCTTCATGGAGTCCAACAAAGTCCTACGAAGCAGACTTACCCTCCTTTATCAACCGCAGTCCATTTGCCGATATACACTTTGAGCTGCTTTGGCCCATTAATAGTTTTAGTGCTCATTCCTTGTCCCTGCAACGAACACATGTTGCTTAGCATTGTGGTGAAATACTGATTGACTTACTAAATCAGCATAATTTTTCAACTTTTTTACGCCACCAATTCATTTATTGGTTTATTAAATTAGCCGTCTAAATTAATATTTACATGACAATTATTTGCTTGGTATCAGCAACATCCTTTATATCCGTAAATCCAACCATTCATCTTTTTCGTATTTCAATGTTCATATTAAATATTATACGTAACACAAATAAATATTAGCTATTATTGATGCAAAATTTTCTCATCAAATATATGGTGGAGAAAAGCCATGATATGCTTGTAGCAGATTAAATCATATTTTCCATTTGAAATAAATAGAAGTAACTAAATTTGACATAGAAAAAAATTAATCAGAAACTACTCGAAGAAGATGAGCAAAGCCGGTAGAGTTACCAAAATGGTGGTGTTGTCGGACAGAGTGATTTCTACGGGGAATGCCCTGTCTATGCTGCTGGCGGCCACCGTGATCACCCACGGCGCGGTGTTGACGATCGTCCCGGCATCCGGTCCCTCATTGCCGCCGGCGAATGCCACCGGAATCCCCGCACCACGGCGTGAAAGGCCCCGATAGCCATGCCGTTCAACGGGTCCGTCTCCGCGTACTCGGGTAACTTGTCCTTGCCGAGAGAGACCGAAAGGACGTCGACGCCGTCGTGGATGGCGTCGTCGAAGGCCTTGAGAACGTCGGCCGAGGTGCACAGCCCGCCCGAGTACAGCCAGCACGCTTTGTAGCTGGCCACCCGGGCGGCGGGGGCGCCGCCCCGGGCCACGCCGGAGGCCACGCCGTACTGGCTGGCGCCCTCCACGGGTGCGCCGCCGGCGGTGGAGGCGGTGTGGGTGCCGTGGGCGTAGGCCCCGCGGGGGAGAGGTACTCAGGGAAGACTGTGGAGTTGATGGGCTGGTCGCCAAGCTCGGCGAAGAATCCCTTGACGTAGTATCGGGCGCCGATGATCTTGCGGTTGCAGTGACTGGAGTTGAAGAGCTGGCCAGCCTCACATATGCCTTTCCATCGCGACGGGATAGCACCTATCCCTTTATCGGAAAAGCTATTCGACTCCGGCCATATTCCTATATATGCACATATATAATGTATATATTTAGTCATATATAAAGAAAATAATTGTTCGGTATTTAGAATTTTTGAAGAATTAGCATATATAGATTGAAATGGGATCAAAATTAGAGAGGGATGCCTGAATCGATGATTCCTATGATAGCATCTTCGCCCATCTTGCTTTGACCAAGAAGATAGTTGCTTGAGGTGTGGAGAGGAAGGCCGAGATAATCCCAGCTCCTTGTGGTGTGCAGCTTGAACTTGTGATTAGGAACCATCTTAACCACATCAGAGTGCCCTGCAAAATTGCCAACAACAGAGCAGCATAATCAAACAGAGAGAGAGAATGGTTCCTTATAATTTTGTTTTCTCTCAATCTTCACACAAATGGTATTGTAGTTGAACATGATACCTTGAATCTTTTGTGCCTGGTCTTCTGTTAGCTTGGCGGCAAACCCAGAGAAGCCATGCTTGTAGCTGTATATGATGGAATTGGAAGCTGCTTCTTGGCTGCAATCGACATGATCTTGATGTTTAACATAAATTATAACTTAAATCAACATGATGATACATTTTTAGACGGTTAAATTCTTGTAGTTTCAGAAGCCCTAACCGCTAGTAAAGATGACCATTGAATATATTCGCACGTGTTTGAACTTTATTATTAGTTATTCGCATGTGTTTATAGCACAGAGAATAAGAATAGTAACAAAGAGAATGAATGTATCACAAAGTTATAAGCTTTCAATTTTTAAAGATGCATGTGGAATGTAAAAATCAACCTTCCTAAAACAGAGGCGAGCATGGTGTGGTGAGTCTCTTCGGTCATAGTAGGATTGTCATGCTTGGTTTCCCCCATGTAAAAGATGTATACCTGCGTATGCCAAACAATATTGTGAGTGGAAAGAATTAAAAAAAAACCATGCATGCAAGTGCGGCCAAGGGTACTCCAACTCACACTAGTTTTGTCATGGTTGGCAAGTAATGTTGGTGTGAGAGAGACGAGGGAGCTGAGAAGCAAGAATAGAGACCAAATTGGGAAGGATGCACGAGCCATGTTTGATCACCTCCTATGGCTTTGATCTGGAATGGTTAACATGTGAACAAGTATATATAAGTCCAAGGTGGTGGTTAATGTCCACATTAGAGTATGTAGATTTTTGCAGCAAAACTGGATCGTATGAAGAGACTAATTTATGTGGTTGTAACAAGCTCCTCTTCGTCCGAGGAGATTGAATTGAATTATTTAAGGTGGTATCTTCCTTTTTGGACAACACTTTTTCATTCGGCATATGTGAATTATTTAAGGTGGTAGTCTTCCTTTCAGGACAACGTGAGTGGGATCCCATTTCCTGTATATGTGAAATTGATAGATGATAGGACATAGGACATAAAATGTATACGGAGACGATGTTACCATTGTCGCCTTTTGCAAGAAAACCATTTTAGTAAAAATATTTTATCGTCATGTGTCAGCGGTTGACAAGATTTAAAGTTCGAATATAGATGACTCCAAAGTAAAGTTACTAATCATCGAATTTCTATATTACGGATGCGTCCGCATTTATAGATATTCGGACTTCAAATTTTATCATTGACAAATGACGACAAAATACTTTTACTAAAAGTTATTTCGTACTCAACACTACTCGTGTTAGGATTTTAACACCCAAAATTTTAAAACTACGATGTGTGTTTTGACAAGGCAAACTAATAAAGGAGATATAACCACCCTCTTGAATACAAAGTGTCAAACACCAAATACTCCTCGTATTCCGTAATTCTACTTGAATTTTGTACTTTTTAGAGTAACTCCACGTCTTTACGATTCACTATGTAGTTGCATGTCTTCTCACATTCATCGTATGATAAGGGACTCCAACAATTCTCTCCTCCTGAATCATACAAAACAACTATTTCAGAACACGCTAAGGTTGGTTTCAACATCCTTCACATGGGAAAAAGATACAACCCTTCCAATATCCCTTTTTGCCCCATGTAGAAATTCTGCAAAAAATCTTCAACTCTGCACCACTTGTCAAACACTAGTCGAACTTGAAGCACCAATGTCGACCGCTCAACTTGAAGCACCAATGTCGACCGCTTGCCGACAGCCATCACATGAGAAGGGAAATATTTTAACACATGTCCCCTCCCGACTCATGTGAAATGTCTTTTATCTCCCTGGTTGGAACTCCTAGCACATCTACTATACTCATATAGAAGAATCTACCATACTCATATAGAAGAAACACCTTTGCTAGCACCATCAAAAGGTCATCTTAAAAGCTACATAACAACATGAACCAAAGCTCTAATGCTACTTATAAGGATTTTAACACCCAAAATTTTAAAACTCCACGTTCTGTGTTTTAACAAGGCAAACCAATAAAGAATAAAAATAGATGACGCACAAAACTAAACATGGAACCTCCAAAATATAAGGGAAACCGTAAACCATCCACTATAATCAACTAATGGGCACACACATCGAGCAAAGCCGGTACATCAGACAAAGCCGGAACACACATCTCATCATCATTTGAAAATGTTCTTCAACAGATAGAATCAATAATCTCTTAATTGGGATACACATCTAATTGGGAACACTCAACCTCTAACTAGAACACAATCTAATTAAGAATACACTCAACCTCTAAAACACACTCCAATTAAGAATAATCTCCAACTGAGATACACATCCAATTGGGAACACTGAACCTCTAACTAGAAGACACTTCAATTAAGAATACACTTAACCTCTAACTAGAACACACTCCATTTAAGAATACACTCAACCTCTAACTAGAACATACTCCAATTACCCCAAACTCTAACTGGAAGAGACAATCTAATTAGGAAACCCATACCCTCAAACTCTAAATGGAAGAGACAATCTAAATGGGAAACCCATATCTTGTGAGGAGAGGTTCTCCCTCCTCTGAGAAAGAGAGGGAGAGCCTCCTCAACCTCAGTATAAACAATCAACTCTTCAGTTGTACCACGTTCATCACACATATACATTTATATATTTATAGATAATGGATACAAAACATTATACATGAGATACGACCAACCTCTTGAATACAAAGAGCCAAATACCAAATACTTTTCGTCTTCCACAATTCTACTTGAATTCCTCTTACCTTTTATAATAACTTCATGTCTTTACGATTCCCTATATAGTTACATGTGTTCTCACATTCATCGTATGATGAGGGACTCCAACACTCTCCTTCTTTGGCTATGTTGTGGCAGATTGGCGTTTCATGTCCTATCATCTTTATATTTAACATATATAGGATATGGGTTCCCACTCATGTTGTCCTCAAAGGAAGTTCACCACGTTAAATAATTCACATATGCAGAATGAAAAAGTGTTGTCCTAAAAGGAAGATACCACCTTAAATAATTCAATTCAATTTGCTGAGAAGAAGAGGAACTTGTTACACCCACACAAATTAGTCTCATCATACGATCGAGTTTTTTAACTATTTTTAAAAGCTGTCACCATTTACCTACTTATAAATACAAAAAACAATCAAATTTGCTAGCGAAGCGTGATGGATCCGCACCACTTGATTTTTTGTGCAAAACAAATATTCAAGAAACAGAAAATGAAACATGGCAACTAGTGAATCAACATGCTTAGTTCAATATAGGTAAAGGTGAAAATATAAAAGAAGAAATAAAGCATTTACCTATTATGAGAAGACTAGAACAAATGGGATTCATTGGTGAAGACATATCAAAAAATAAATGCCAATATGAATTTGGTCTAAGTATTAAAAATCCTGATTTAATAATTGGAACTGCTAATCTAGAATATGCCCCTATTGACATAGAAGAATTTAATAAACGGATTAAAGAATTAATGAAATTAAACTTAATCAGAAAATCAGTAAGTCTACATAGGTCTGCAACTTTTATAGTAAGAAATCATGCTGAAATCATTAGAGGAAAAGCTAAAATAGTTTACAACTATAAAAGACTAAATGATAATACTTACGATGATGCATATAACTTACCATCAAAAAGATAGTATTCTAAATTTAATACAAGATAAAAAATCTTTAGTAAGTTTGATCTAAAAAATGGATAAAATCAAATTAAAATTAAAGAAGAAGATAAAAAATGGACTGCCTTTACTTGTCTTGAAGGATTATATAAATGCAACATTTTGTCATTTGGTTTAAAAAATCCTTCTGCTATATTTCAGAGATTCATGGACTCTTTGTTTAAGAAGTATCATTTTTGTATGGTTTATATTGATGACATGCTGCTTCAATAACTTATTTTAAAGTAATTGTTAGATAGTTGTTAGATCGGAAAAAGAATGGCATCAGAGCTATTGATCTAAAACCTATTTCAATATTGGGAACGTAAACTATCTAGACTTAGAAATATCACAACATCAACAAACTTTAATTAAAATATGCAATAATAGTCTTAACTGTAACTTTAATAATACTTATAAACACGAGTTACACGGCTCTATTAGTCAGTTAAATAGTCTAATAAATTTAATTATAAATTTAGGAAAAAGTTTAAATCACCATCAAGATAAGCTAAATAAAAGACTAGAAAATAATCTAAAAGATGGATTAGAAAATTTTGAAGATATAAAATCTATAATCAGTTATAAAAAAAACCTTAAAAAATAAAAATTTAGACTACATTAAAGATCAAAACTTAGTAATATTAGAAAAATTAACTAAATTAAATATCGAAAACGAATTAATACTAATAAAAGAAGAATTAGCCCAAATAAAATATTTAGTTAGTTAATGAGTAGGTACAAAAATAGTAATATATACAAACAAGCGGTAATAGATGCTAAAGAATACACGGATAACAATTTCCCTGGTTTCATAACTTATCTAGGAAACAGTTCCTCCGATAAAGTTTATCTAGCACAGTTTAATTTTCGAAATAGTCTACTATTAAAATTAGCAGAAAAAATAATTAAGTTAGAAGAAAAGTTAGATTAGATAATAGAAGATTTAAAAAATTATCAATCAACTGGGCAAGTAATACCTAAGAAGAAAATTTGGAAATATTGGTAAAATGTCTCTAAAACCTTTTACACGATTTAGTAGAACTATTAGTAACCCAAAAGATAATATAGCATCCAGAAGATCTAATGTTTATGAAAAAGATATCAAAATAGATAAAGTAATAGATATAGATAAAAAATTAGAATTATATAATAAAAAACAATTAGCTTGTCTACATCCTAAAATATTATATAAAACAGGATCTTTAAATTTCACTA
This sequence comes from Piper betle, assembly GCA_033002965.1. Lineage (NCBI taxonomy): Eukaryota > Viridiplantae > Streptophyta > Magnoliopsida > Piperales > Piperaceae > Piper > Piper betle. The sequence continues at coordinate 11,997 of JAURVB010005830.1, forward strand.
CTCAAGTTTTAAGCTCAACCCGAGAAGTTCCGGTCATCTTTACAAGAAAAGAATCAATAAATCTTGAATTATTTCATTCTGAAACTATAGAATGGTGACTCTCTTGACTCTAGGTGCAAATGAATAACTTAAGGAATTAAAAACTTTAGTTTTAAAACTTTTTTCACTTTAAACTTTTCCAAGTTCATTTTATTTTATAGATATTCTCGAATCATATTCCATGAACAACTTCTTACTATCTGATTTTAAAGTTTAACTTCTCAAGTTAATTAAAACAATTATCAAAACCCTTCCGGATCAAATTTATGGCTAGGACTAGAGTTTGTTCGATGGTAGAGGGAATGGAAGGAGAAGAAAGCTCTTTAGCTCAATTAAAAGGCAAGCCCAAGTTAGTCATGGAACATTGGCCCAATAAATTGAGGCCCATTATTAAAATATTGGGACCTTGTTCACTTCAAACTCGAACAATTTATATGGCTATATATTTAAAATTTATAGAATATAATAACACATTGTTTAACGCAAGAAATTAGACTTTGGTTTATATTTACATTGTTTTTACTCTCATTTTTGCATTTATTTTGATTCATTATATCTAACAAAACTCAATAAATTTTGTTTCTTTACTTAATTGCCTAGATTTTTTTTAAAAAAAATTAAACCTAGCCAAATATATTTAAAACTTATAAATAATATATACTATTAAGATATAAAATTAAATTATATAAAATATGATCAATTGTTATTTTTAATTACAAATAGTGAAATATCTATTTAATGTTAACAAAAAAATATTTATTGTTTGATTACTATAGTTACACCAAAATATTAAATAATTTTATGTTACAACTACTTAGAAATTTTAATTAAGTGCTTATCGACAAATATAAGTGAATGATTTAATTGAAGTAAAAAATGTGAGTATTAAAATATAATTTATCAAATTTTTAATGGGGCACGATGAAATGGCATTTGTCTAACACACTAGGCCTCTAACTATTTTATTTGTTTTGACTTGGAATTTCAGTTTGTTCAAAGTCAAGGGAGTTTTCAGACCTAATTGAAGGTTAATAGGCATTTATGATGTATTTAATTTCTTCATTGGAATGTGAAATAGATAATAAAATATCATTGACTTATGTTTGTACATGAATTTGCACTTGTTTCACCCAACGTGTGGGATGAGTTGAGTGCATGGTTGCAAAAATCGGAATCAGAATTGGAATCGGTTTTCGAGGGAGTCAGAATCGTAATCGGTCTAAATCGGATAGGAATTAGTTCAGTTGAATCAGTCCAAATCGGTCATATATAATAATTTAACAACTCATAATATAAATATATAAAAATTAGATATTGATGTCATTTTGATATTATTGTGTGTATTATATTTTATGATATTTTTTTCATAATTTTTAAGATTTTTTTGAATTATTTACAGTTAGTTATTGTTTTTTATTCGAGTCAGACACGAGTCAAGTTTTAATTACGAGAATGCCACGAGTGTTATTTCTTTCCTCTTCGCCTATTCTCTCCCTCATCCGCCCTCCTTCCCCGTCGTCGTCGTCATCGCCGCCACGCCCCCCCTCCACCCCCCCCCCTCCCCTCGCCAGCCCAGTCCTGTCCCTCCCCGCCGCCACCGCCTCCCCCGCCCCCTTGCGCCCCCAGCCCCCGCCCTTCCAAATCCTCCCCCCTTGCTCCACACCCAGCCCCCCTGTCGCCCAGTCGCCGTTGTCGTTACTGTCGCCGCTCACCGTCCCTCGCCCCGTCCATTGTCACCGTCTAGAATCAGCTCGATTTGGTCGAAATCGGTTGATTCAAAGACCGATTCGGATAAAACTCAATTTAGGTGGTTTTTGAATCAAAAAGGCTCCGATCCAAGTGGAAATGGCTGATTTTTACGACACTGGTTGAGTGAAGGGTGGTTGTTTCTATGTGTCCCGCCTCAATAATGTACATAAGATAAATTTCAATAACACATTTAAGTATTTATATTTACAGCCTTATTATATATATTTTTAAAAAATAAAAAAATTTTAACCCACAATTATATTTTTTGACAAGATGAGATATTTAAATATTTAACTTCTATGGTGTGAAAAAAGGTTGTATATGTACCAATAAATTAAATAAGTTCATGATTGACTTAAAATTGGTCGAGTGCCCGTAAGACCACATGAATTCAAGAAGTTAAATAAATGAATCGAATAACTGAAATATTAAAACTAAGAACAGCCTAAGTAGTAACCTGTTTTATAAATAATAGTAAATTCAATACAATTGATCAATTTTGAAACATTTGACATAAGTTGCATTTTATTAAATTAGTAAAGGGTGCATTAATTAATTAAAGGTGATTTTTTTCAAAGAAAAAAATTGCATGCGTACACTCCCAGGGATCATTGCTTTTTTAATTTGAAATTATGTGTGTAGCTTAGAGATACATTCTAAATTGGAAATAAATTTTCATTTTTTACCTTGTTAAATAGTGAGATTAATGATAATCACGTGCATCTTATAGATAAATTCTCATTTTTGTATCATCTAAAATAGTAAGGCATCTCAGTTTTATCCGGTCTTAGATGATAATCAGATATTATCTTATAGATAAATTATAATTTTAAAGATACATTCTAATTATAATATATTTAATTTTTATTAGTTGATTTTCCAATTTTTAATCTAAAACTAACATTTAGTACCCTCTTTATTAATTAATAAGAGGAGATTAATTAATTAATTAATCAATGGCCCAAATCCATCCGACGGCTTACAACCGTCGATGGTATTCAATCCAACGGTTCGAATACAATCCAATGTCGCGCCACAAAAATTCCAAAATTTCGCGCCAAAATTTCTTTCGCCGTTCGCCTACAAACGTCACGCCCCCGCTTCCTTCGTCCCACTCTCACAACCAAATCAATCTGTCTGAGAAGAAGGCGAAGAAAGGAGAGCTTCGAAGAAGTCGGCAAGAGGCACGAGAGGGAAGGGGCTGGGCAAGGGGGAGCGAAGAGGCATCGGAAGGTGCTGCGGGACAACATCCAAGGGACATCGGAAGGTGCTGCGGTGGTGTGAAGAGGACCTCCGGGCTGATTTATGAGGAGACGAGGGGCAGTCTCAAGATATTTCTGGAGAAAGTGATCCGTGATGCGGTGACCTACACGGAGCACGTGAGGTGGAAGACGGTGACGGCCATGGATGTGGGGCTAGATTAAGTTTGGTTGTCTTGTTGGCTATGAGGTGTTCATGAGAGGTTGTTGGTGAAAACGAGCATGTTTGTTCTCCTAGGTTGGATGTTGAAATTGGAGTTCTGAATTTTCTACAAATTTGGTTTTTGTTGGTTATGTCAGAAGTTGTTTGTCATTTTCAATCAATACTCTCTATTGTCTGAGTGGCATGCCAAAATTGTAGGTCTTCAATTTTCTATCTACTTAGTTGTATAATGACTCTTTGTATTATATATCTCTGAATTTATGCAAAATGTTGGCCCCTTTGAGCTTATAAAAAGAATTTAGACAAGTGGTGTTGCCTTAGTTTGCCTCATGTATCTCAGTTAGCTTTGAAATTTTGCTAAGACTTAATATATGTAAAAGGGAGATTATTAAGATGATAGGACGTGTGAGGGGGATGATTGTTAAATTAATTTTATATTAGTCATGAATATTATTCGTGATTTGTACATAGACTAATTAAAATTTTTTATTTTTTAAACTAATTTTTCAATTAATAAAAACCTATAAAATCTGTTTTAATTCTTTTTGGGAGCCCATAGGCCCAACACAAAATGCTTGTGAATTTGATGGTTGTTTGACTTTGTTGGTG
>JAURVB010005831.1:0-15954 GCA_033002965.1 Piper betle
GTTGTCCAAAAAGGAAGATACCACCTTAAATAATTCAATTCAATCTCCTCGGACGAAGAGGAGCTTGTTACAACCACATAAATTAGTCTCTTCATACGATCCAGTTTTGCTGCAAAAATTTACATACTCTGATGTGGACATTAACCACCACCTTGGACTTATATATACTTGTTCACATGTTAACCATTCCAGATCAAAGCCATAGGAGGTGATCAAACATGGCTCGTGCATCCTTCCCAATTTGGTCTCTATTCTTGCTTCTCAGCTCCCTCGTCTCTCTCACACCAACATTACTTGCCAACCATGACAAAACTAGTGTGAGTTGGAGTACCCTTGGCCGCACTTGCATGCATGGTTTTTTTTTAATTCTTTCCACTCACAATATTGTTTGGCATACGCAGGTATACATCTTTTACATGGGGGAAACCAAGCATGACAATCCTACTATGACCGAAGAGACTCACCACACCATGCTCGCCTCTGTTTTAGGAAGGTTGATTTTTACGTTCCACATGCATCTTAAAAATTGAAAGCTTATAAACACATGCGAATAACTAATAATAAAGTTCAAACACATGCGAATATATTCAATGGTCATCTTTACTAGCAGTTAGGGCTTCTGAAACTACAAGAATTTAACCGTCTAAAAATGTATCATCATGTTGATTTAAGTTATAATTTATGTTAAACATCAAGATCATGTCGATTGCAGCCAAGAAGCAGCTTCCAATTCCATCATATACAGCTACAAGCATGGCTTCTCTGGGTTTGCCGCCAAGCTAACAGAAGACCAGGCACAAAAGATTCAAGGTATCATGTTCAACTACAATACCATTTGTGTGAAGATTGAGAGAAAACAAAATTATAAGGAACCATTCTCTCTCTCTGTTTGATTATGCTGCTCTGTTGTTGGCAATTTTGCAGGGCACTCTGATGTGGTTAAGATGGTTCCTAATCACAAGTTCAAGCTGCACACCACAAGGAGCTGGGATTATCTCGGCCTTCCTCTCCACACCTCAAGCAACTATCTTCTTGCTCAAAGCAAGATGGGCGAAGATGCTATCATAGGAATCATCGATTCAGGCATCCCTCTCTAATTTTGATCCCATTTCAATCTATATATGCTAATTCTTCAAAAATTCTAAATACCGAACAATTATTTTCTTTATATATGACTAAATATATACATATATATATGTGCATATATAGGAATATGGCCGGAGTCGAATAGCTTTTCCGATAAAGGGATAGGTGCTATCCCGTCGCGATGGAAAGGCATATGTGAGGCTGGCCAGCTCTTCAACTCCAGTCACTGCAACCGCAAGATCATCGGCGCCCGATACTACGTCAAGGGATTGTTCGCGGAGCTCGGCGACCAGCCCATCAACTCCACAGTCTTCCCCGAGTACCTCTCCCCCGCGGGGCCTACGACCACGGCACCCACACCGCCTCCACCGCCGGTGGCGCACCCGTGGAGGGCGCCAGCCAGTACGGCGTGGCCTCCGGCGTGGCCCGGGGCGGCGCCCCCGCCGCCCGGGTGGCCAGCTACAAAGCGTGCTGGCTGTACTCGGGCGGGCTGTGCACCTCGGCCGACGTTCTCAAGGCCTTCGACGACGCCATCCACGACGGCGTCGACGTCCTTTCGGTCTCTCTCGGCAAGGACAAGTTACCCGAGTACGCGGAGACGGACCCGTTGAACGGCATGGCTATCGGGGCCTTTCACGCCGTGGTGCGGGGATTCCGGTGGCATTCGCCGGCGGCAATGAGGGACCGGATGCCGGGACGATCGTCAACACCGCGCCGTGGGTGATCACGGTGGCCGCCAGCAGCATAGACAGGGCATTCCCCGTAGAAATCACTCTGTCCGACAACACCACCATTTTGGTAACTCTACCGGCTTTTCTCATCTTCTTCGAGTAGTTTCTGATTAATTTTTTTTCTATGTCAAATTTAGTAACTTCTATTTATTTCAAATGGAAAATATGATTTAATCTGCTACAAGCTTTTCATGGCTTTTCTCCACCATATATTTGATGAGAAAATTTTGCATCAATAATAGCTAATATTTATTTGTGTTACGTATAATATTTAATATGAACATTGAAATACAAAAAAGATGAATGGTTGGATTTACGGATATAATGGATGTTGCTGATACCAAGCAAATAATTGTCATGTAAATATTAATTTAGACGGCTAATTTAATAAACCAATAAATGAATTGGTGGCGTAAAAAAGGTGAAAAATTATGCTGATTTAGTAAGTCAATCAGTATTTCACCACAATGCTAAGCAACATGTGTTCGTTGCAGGGACAAGGAATGAGCACTAAAACTATTAATGGGCCAAAGCAGCTCAAAGTGTATATCGGCAAATGGACTGCGGTTGATAAAGGAGGGTAAGTCTGCTTCGTAGGACTTTGTTGGACTCCATGAAGCAGAAATAGAAATATGTCAATCAATTGGTAGAAAACAGGGCCTCTTGTATTGGGTTAAACTCACAGCCAAGTTTTGCAAGCAGGCAATGCAGTGACTTGCCCATAGAAGAGCCAACCATGGAGGGGAATGTGGTGTTCTGCGTGGGTGATGTGTCTGCGACGCCTCTCCTAGTCGCGGAGAGCCTCGTGAAGAACAAGGCTGCCGCTCTTATTATATCTACAGACTTTAAAAACCAGGTTGCACAATTACGACGATTTTGTTCCAACCATTTTGGTGGATTACACTACTGGAGCTAAACTCTTCCGTTACTTCTACACTTCAAGGTATCATCATTTTGTTTCAAGGAAATGAATCCAGTTTTCATCATCCAAGCTCTAACATAATTTCTGGTTTCAGATCCCCCACGGTGAAAATAGCTGCTCCTAAGACATGGGTGGGGAAGCCTCTGCCTAGTACCATCCCAGACTTCTCTAGCCGTGGTCCTAACGGAGTAGCTCCAGAGATTCTCAAGGTATAAGTTTACCCAATTGATTAGTAAGAACTGCGTTTTGTTCTCGTTTTAATGGTCGTCCTGTGTATAGCCGGACATTGCTGCACCGGGTGTTCACATCCTTGCAGCAGTTCCACCGTCAGAATCAGCACAAGGTGCCCTAATAATCAAAGATGGAACATATGAGTTTCAGAGTGGAACGTCCATGGCGTGCCCTCATGTAGCTGGGATCATTGCTCTACTTCGATCAATACATCCTAATTGGTCTCCCGCGGCCATTAGATCAGCCCTCGTCACAACTGGTACATTTATTCTTAGAGTTTTTAATATATCAGAGGAGAAAAATTTTACTTCGATGTCCAATTGGTTGATTGGTGTTGCCTACAATTTTACAGCATCACAAACCGATCCATATGGTGAGCCAATCTTTGCAATAGCTGGAACAGTCAAGGTTGCTGACCCTTTTGATTTTGGGGGTGGACTTGTAGACCCCAACAAGGCTGCTCATCCCGGCCTTGTCTACGACATGGGCGCTGAGGACTACATTCACTATATCTGCTCCATGGGTGATGATGAAGCTAAAATCTCAATATTGACATCAAAAGCTGTTTCTTGCCCAACTAAAAAACCTTCAAGACTGGACTTGAACCTCCCTAGCATCACCATCCCCAACCTCAGAGACACCATCACAGTCTCAAGGACTGTTACCAATGTGGGAACGGTGAATTCTATCTACCATGCTTCTATTGTTGCCCCCCAGGGTGTGACAGTGAGTGTGTCGCCCAACATTCTATACTTCAATTCAAGTGCGAGAACTCAATCGTTCAAGGTGACATTCACCACGTCCCACAGTGTGCAAGGAGGCTATTATTTTGGGAGCTTGACTTGGAGTGATGAGTATCATGTTGTGAGAATACCCATCTCAGTGAAAACAGAGTTCCTCAAGTACTTCTCCAATTTCGTTTAAGGCAATCGACGACAGGGAAGTGTTTAGAGTTTGCTATTTCAATAATTGTAAGGACTGTATGGCAGTTGCTTCACTATGCCTTGGCAGTGAGCTACGTATATTGTCTAATGAAGAATAATTTTTCCTATACGGAGATATGATGTGCCACTAATAAAGTCGAACAACCATCAAATCCACAAGCATTTTGCACAAATACGGAGATATAAAATACAATAGAGATAGATTGACAATGACAAATAACTTCTGACATAACCAACAAAAACCAAATTTTTAGAAAATTCAGAACTCCAATTTCAACATCCAACCTAGGAGAACAAACATGCTCGTTTTCACCAACAACCTCTCATAAACACCTCATAGCCAACAAGACAACCAAACTTAATCTAGCCCCACATCCATGGCCGTCACCGTCTTCCACCTCACGTGCTCCGTGTAGGTCACCGCATCGCAGATCACTTTCTCCAGAAATATCTTGAGACCCCTTGTCTCCTCATAAATCAGCCCGGAGGTCCTCTTCACACCACCGCGGCTTAGTGATCCCTTGGATATTGTCCCGCAGGACCTTCCGATGCCTCTTCGCTCCCCCTTGCCCAGCCCCTTCCCTCTCGTGCCTCTTGCCGACATCTTCGAAGCTCTTCTTTCTTCGCCTTCTTCTCAGACCGATTGATTGGGTTGTGAGAGTGGGACGAAGGAAGCGGGGCCGTTTGTAGGCGAACGGCGAAGGAAATTTTGGCGCGAAATTTTAGAATTTTTGTGGCGCGACGTTGGATTGTATTCGAACCGTTGGATTGAATACCATCGACGGTTGTAAGCCGTCGGATGGAATTACATCGACGGAGGAGAAGCGAGTTTGGGTGCTCTACTAAAACGCTGGCTTAATTCACGGATTTGGGGCATTGATTAATTAATTAATCTCCTCTTATTAATTAATAGAGAGGGTACTAAATGTTAGTTTTAGATTAAAAGTTGGAAAATCAACTAATAAAAATTAAATATATTATAATTAGAATGTATCTTTAAAATTAAATTTTATCTCTAAGATAATATGTGATAATCATCTAAGAATAAGACTGGATAAAATTGAGATACTTTACTATTTTAAATGATATAAAAATGATAATATATCTATAAGATATACATAATTATCATCAATCTCACTATTTAACAAGGTAAAAAATGAAAATTTATTTCCAATTTAGAATGTATCTCTAATATACATGCATATTTTAAATTAAAAAACCAATGATTTGCAAGAGTGTAGGCATGTATTTTTTTTCTTTGAAAAAAATCACCTTTAATTAAATATTTTTTAAGTTAATGTACCCTTTCTTAATTGTATAAAATGCAACTAATGTCAAATTTTTCAGAATTGATCAATTGTTACTATTGTTTTCAAGATAGGTTACTTGTTTGGCTGTTCTTAGTTTTAATATATAAGTTATTTGATTCATTTATTTAACTTCTTGAATTCACATGCTCTTATGGGCACTCGACCAATTTTAAGTCAATCTTGAACTTCTTTAATTTACACTTACATATACAACCTTTTTTCACTCCATATGTGTTAAATATTTAAATATCTTATATTGTCAAATAAAATAATCATGGGATAAAAAAATTGTATTTTAAAAAATATATAAATAAGGCTGTTCATATAAATACTTAAATATGTTTTTAAATTTATCTTATGTACATTAACAAACACCATTCACTAACTCATCCCATAGCTGGGTCAAATGAGTGCAAATACCATTCACTAACTCATCCCATAGCTGGGTCAAATGAGTGCAAATTCGTATACAAACAAAAGTCAATGATTTTTTATTATCTATTTCATATTCTAATAAAGAAATTAAATACATCATAAATGCCTATTAATATTCAATTAGGTCCGAAAACTCCCTTGAATTTGAATCAAACTTAAATTCTAAGTGAAATCAAATCGAATAGTTTGAGGCCTAGTGTGTTGACAAATGCTTTGGTATTTTGTCGTGCCCATTAAAAAATTGATAAATTATATTGTAATACTCACATTGGATTGCATTGCAACCGTTGGATTGAATGTCATAGACGGTTGTAAGCCGTCGGATGGAATTACATCGACGGAGGAGAAGCGAGTTTGGGTGCTCTACGAAAATGCACGCTTAATTCAAGGATTTGGGTCATTGATTAATTAATAAATCTCCTCTTATTAATTAATAAAGAGGGTACTAAATGTTAGATTTAGATTAAAAGTAGGAAAATCAACTAACAAATGTTAGTTTTAGATTAAAAGTAGGAAAATCAACTAACAAAAATTAAATATATTATAATTAGAATGCATCTTTAAAGTTATAATTTATCTTTAGGATAATATCTGATTATCATCTAAGACTGGATAAAACTGAGATGCCTTACTATTTTAGATGATACAAAATGAGAATTTATCTATAAAATGCACGTAATTATCATTAATCTCACTATTTAACAAGGTAAAAAATGAAAATTTATTTCCAATTTAGAATGTATCTCTAAGCTACCCTCATAATTTCAAATTAAAAAAGCAATGATCCCTGGGAGTGTACGTAGGGGTGCTAATTGAGCGAGCGAGCCGAGCTCAATATGTGTTCGAACTCGGCTCAAATAGTTCGAAACTCATTCGAACTCGACTCGAGATCGAACGAGTTTTGGACATACATATTCGAGTTCGACTCGAATATCTTTTATGTGTTCGAGCTCAACTCAAGCTCGATTAAAAGTCAAAAGTACCTCATTTAAAAAAATAAGGCCAATGTGATTTGAACCCACAACCTTGAAGTCATCAAGGTGAATACTTACCATCTTAACTATCTTACTTCTTTGTTATTATATTATATATATATATATAATATAATATAATATAATATAATATGATATAATATAAAGACTATATTATTATATTATTTTATCGAGTCGAACTACGAGTCGAGTTCGAGTTACAACCGAGTCGAGTCGAATCGAACACGACTTTGCTTAAGCTCGGCTCGTAAGATTCGAGTTCAAGTCGAGCATTTAAATGTCGAGTTCCGAGTCGAGTCAAGCCGAACCGAACGCTAAATACTTACGAGCTGACTAGCTCAATTAGCAACCCTAAGTGTACGCATGCATTTTTTTCTTTGAAAAAAATCAACTTTAATTAATTAATGCACCCTTTGCTAATTTAATAAAATGCAACTTATGTCAAATGTTTCAAAATTGATCAATTGTATTGCGTTTACTATTGTTATAAAACAGGTTACTAGTTAGGCTGTTCTTAGTTTTAATATTTCAGTTATTCGATTCATTTATTTAACTTCTTGAATCCATGTGGTCTTATGGGCACTCGACCAATTTTAAGTCAATCTTGAACTTATTTAATTTATTGTTACATATACAACCTTTTTCACACCATAGGAGTTAAATATTTAAATATCTCATCTTGTCAAAAAAAATTATTGTGGGTTAAAATTTTTTATTTTTAAAAAAAATATATAATAAGGCTGTAAATATAAATACTTAAATATGTTATTTAAATTTATCTTATGTACATTATTGAGGCGGGACACGTAGAAACAACCACCCTTCACTCAACTAAGTGTTCTGAAAATCGGCCAATTCCACTTGGATTAGAGCTCTTCCGATTCAAAAAACCACCTGAATCGATTTTTATCTGAATCGGTCTTTGAATCAGCCAATTCCGATCGATTCGAGCCGATTTTGGAATCGGTCCAAACGGCCGATTCCGGATGGTGGCGATAGACGGGGCGGTGACAGTAGCGACAACGGCGACTAGGCGATAGGGGGCTGGGTGGGGAGCAAGGGGGAGGATTTGGAAGGGGGGGGCTGGGGGCGCAGGGGGCGGGGCGCAGCCGGCGGGGTGTGGCGATGTTGGCGGGGAGGGACAGGGCAGGGGGCGGGGTGAGGCCAGTGGGCAGGTGGGGTGGGGCAGGGGGCGTGGCGGCGGCGACAACAACGACGGAGAAGGAGGACGGATGAGGGAGAGAATAGGCGAAGAGGAAAGAAATAACATTCATGACATTCTCGTAATTAAAACTTGACACGTGTCTGACTCGAATGAAAAATAATAACTAACTATAAATAATTTTAAAAAATCTTAAAAAATATTAAAAAATATTATAAAACATAATACACATAATAATATCAAAATGACATCAATATCTATTTTTTATATATTTATGTTATGAGTTGTCAAATTATTATATATGACCGATTTAGACTAATTAAACTGAACCGATTCCTATCCGATTAAGACCGATTCCGATTCTGATTCCGATTTTTGCAACCATGCACTCAACTCATCCCACCGTTGGGTGAAACAAGTGCAAAATCGTGTACAAATAGAAGTCAATGATATTTTTTTATCTATTTCATATTCCAATGAAGAAATTAAATGCATCATAAATGCCTATTAACCTTCAATTAGGTCCGAAAGCTCCCTTGACTATGAACAAACTGAAAGTCTAAGTCAAAACAAATAAAATAATTAGAGGCCAAGTGTGTTAGACAAATGCCATATCATCGTGCCCCATTAAAAATTTGATAAATTATATGTTAATGCTCACATTTTTTACTTCAATTAAATCATTCACTTATATTTGTCAATAACCACTTAATTAAAATTTCTAAGTAGTTGGAACATAAAATTATTTAATATTTTTGTGTAACAATAGTAATCAAACAATAAATATTTTTTTGTTAACATTAAATAGATATTTCACTATTTGTAATTAAAAATAACAATTGATCATATTTTATATAATTTAATTTTATATCTTAATAGTATATATTATTGATAAGTTTTAAATATATTTGGCTAGGTTTAATTTTTTTTTAAAAAAATCTAGGCAATTAAGTAAAGAAACAAAATTTATAGAGTTTTGTTAGATATAATGAATCAAAATAAATGTAAAAATGAGAGTAAAAATAATGTAAATATAAACCAAAGTCTAATTTCTTGCGTTAAACAATGTGTTATTATATTCTATAAATTTTAAATATATAGCCATATAAATTGTTCGAGTTTGAAGTGAACAAGGTCCCAATATTTTAATAATGGGACTCAATTTATTGGGCCAATGTTCCATGACTAACTTGGGCTTGCCTTTTAATCGAGCTAAAGAGCTTTCTTCTCCTTCCATTCCCTGTACCATCGAACAAACTCTAGTCCTAGCCATAAATTTGATCCGGTAGGGTTTTGATTTAATTAACTTGAGAAGTTAAACTTTAAAATCAGATAGCAAGAAGTTGTTCATGGAATATGATTCGAGAATATCTATAAAATAAAATGAACTTGGAAAAGTTTAAAGTGAAAAAGAGTTTTAAAACTAAAGTTTTTAATTCCTTAAGTTATTCATTTGCACCTAGGGTCGAGAGAGTCACCATTCTATAGTTTCAGGATGAAATAATTCAAGATTTATTAATTCTTTTCTTGTACAAATGACCGGAACTTCTCGAGTTGAGCTTAAAACTTGAGTAGTGAAATTTAAAGATCCTGTTTTATATAATATTTTAGGATTTAGAGTGGCTAATTGTTTTTTATTATATAATTCTAAATTTTTATCTATATCTATTACTTTATCTATTTTGATATCTTTTTCAGAAACATTAGATCTTCTGGATGCTATATTATCTTTTGGGTTACTAATAGTTCTACTAAATCCTGTAAAAAGTTTTAGAGACATTTTACCAATATTTCCAAATTTTCTTCTTAGGTATTACTTGTCCAGTTGATTGATAATTTTTTAAATCTTCTATTATCTAATCTAACTTTTCTTCTAACTTAATTATTTTTTCTGTTAATTGTAACAGTAGACTATTTCGAAAATTAAACTGTGCTAGATAAACTTTATCGGAGGAACTGTTTCCTAGATAAGTTATGAAACCAGGGAAATTGTTATTAGTGTATTCTTTAGCATCTATTACTGCTTGTTTGTATATATTACTATTTTTGTACCTACTCATTAACTAACTAAATATTTTATTTGGGCTAATTCTTCTTTTATTGGTATTAATTCGTTTTTTATATTTAATTTAGTTAATTTTTCTAATATTACTAAGTTTTGATCTTTAATGTAGTCTAAATTTTTATTTTTTAAGGTTTTTATAACTAATTATAGATTTTATATCTTCAAAATTTTCTAATCTATCTTTTAGATTATTTTCTAGTCTTTTATTTAGCTTATCTTGATGGTGATTTAAACTTTTTCCTAAATTTATAATTAAATCTATTAGACTATTTAACTGACTAATAGAGCCGTGTAACTCTTGTTTATAAGTATTATTAAAGTTACAGTTAAGACTATTATTGCATATTTTAATTAAAGTTTGTTGATGTTGTGATATTTCTAAGTCTAGATAGTTTACGTTCCCAATATTGAAATAGGTATTAGATGAATAGCTCTAATGCCATTCTTTTTCCGATCTAACAACTATCTAACAATTACTTTAAAATAAGTTATTGAAGCAGCATGCCATCAATATAAACCATACAAAAATGATACTTCTTAAACAAAGAGTCCATGAATCTCTGAAATATAGCAGAAGAATTTTTTAAACCAAATGACAAAATGTTGCATTTATATAATCCTTCAAGACAAGTAAAGGTAGTCCATTTTTTATCTTCTTCTTTCATTTTAATTTGATTTTATCCATTTTTTAGATCAAACTTACTATAGAATTTTTTTATCTTGTATTAAATTTAGAATACTATTTTTATGTGGTAAGTTATATGCATCATCGTAAGTATTATCATTTAGTCTTTTATAGTTGTAAACTATTTTAGCTTTTCCTCTAATGATTTCAGCATGATTTCTTATTATACAAGTTGCAGACCTATGCAGACTTACTAATTTTCTGATTAAGTTTAATTTCATTAATTCTTTAATCCGTTTATTAAATTCTTCTATGTCAATAGGGGCATATTCTAGATTAGCAGTTCCAATTATTAAATCAGGATTTTTAATATTTAGACCAAATTCATATTGGCATTTATTTTTTGATATGTCTTCACCAATGAATCCCATTTGTTCTAGTCTTCTCATAATAGGTAAATGCTTTATTTCTTCTTTTATATTTTCACCTTTACCTATATTGAACTAAGCATGTTGATTCACTAGTTGCCATGTTTCATTTTCTATTTCTTGAATATTTGTTTTGCATTAAAAATCAAGTGGTGCGGGTCCATCATGCTTCGCTAGCAAATTTGATTGTTTTTTGTATTTATAAGTAGGAAAATGGTGACAGCTTTTAAAAATAGTTAAAAAACTCGATCGTATGATGAGAGACTAATTTATGTGGGTGTAACAAGTTCCTGTTCTTCTCAGCAAATTGAATTGAATTATTTAAGGTGGTATCTTCCTTTTAGGACAACACTTTTTCATTCTGCATATGTGAATTATTTAACGTGGTGAACTTCCTTTGAGGACAACATGAGTGGGAACCCATATCCTATATATGTTAAATATAAAGACGATAGGACATGAAACGCCAATCTGCCACAACATAGCCAAAGAAGGAGAGTGTTGGAATCCCTCATTATACGTTGAATGTGAGAAGACATGTAACTATATAGGTAATCGTAAAGACATGAAGTTATTATAAAAGGTACGAGGAATTCAAGTAGAATTATAAAAGACGAAGAGTATTTGGTATTTGGCTCTTTGTCTTCAAGTGGTTGGTCGTATCTCATGTATAATGTTTTGTATCCATTATCTATAAATATGTAAATGTATATATGTGATGAACGTGGTACAACTGAAGAGTGTGTTATTTGGTTTTACTGTAAGGTTATACAGTGAGATTCTCCCTTTCTTTCTCAGAGGAGGGAGAACCTCTCCTCACAAGATATGAGTCTTCCCAATTAGATTGTCTCTTCCATTTAGAGTTTGAGGGTATGGGTTTCCCAATTAGTATTGTCTCTTCCAGTTAGAGTTTGAGGGTAAATAGAGTGTGTTCTAGTTAGAGGTTGAGTGTATTCCTAAATGAAGTGTGTTCTAGTTATAGGTTAAGTGTATTCTTAATTGGAGTGTGTTCTAGTTAGAGGTTGAGTGTTCCCAATTGGATGTGTATCTCAGTTGGAGATTATTCTTAATTAGAGTGTGTTTTAGAGGTTGAGTGTATTCCTAATTAGATTGTGTTCTAGTTAGAGGTTGAGTGTTCCCAATTAGATGTGTATCCTAATTAGATGTATCCTAATTAGATGTGTATCCCAATGAAGAGATTATTGATTCCATCTGTTGAAGAACATTTTCAAATGATGATGAGATGTGTGTTCCGGCTTTGTCCGATGTACTGGCTTTGCTCGATTTGTGTGCCCATTATTTGATTATAGTGGATGGTTTATGGTTTCCCTTATATTTTGGAGGTTTCATGTTTAGTTTTGTGTGTCATCTATTTTTATTCTTTATTGGTTTGCCTTGTTAAAACACACAACATGGAGTTTTAAAATTTTGGGTGTTAAAATCCTTACAAGTAGCATTAGAGCTTTGGTTCATGTTTTGGTTTGTGTAGCTTTCAAGATGACCTTTTGACAGTGCTAGTAACGGTGTTTCTTCTATATGAGTATGGTAGATGTGCTAGGAGTTCCAACCAGGGGAGATAAAAGACATTCCACATGAGGAGGGGATATGTGTTAATATATATATTTCCCTCCTCATGTGATGGCGGTCGGCAAGCGGTTGACATTGGTGCTTCAAGTTCGACTGGTGTTTGACAAGTGGTGCAGAGTGAAGATTTTGAAGATTTTTTATGGAGTTCCCACTTGGGGCAAAAAGGGGATATTAGAAGGGTTGTATCTTTTTCCCATGTGTTTTGAAATAATTGTTCTGTATGATTTCAGGAGGGTGTTTTTCACAAGATTTCTCGTTACTCATGTCAGCATTCTCACTTCTGATATCTCCAGGTGTTGTCACCAAAAACCTTCCCCGATTGACAGAACGTCCCGCTACTGACACTTGAAAAAGCAGCTTTCAAGGTCTCGTCGCTTCGGTGAATCACTTGAGCCCTGATACATTTTCGGTGCAATGGAGCTAGACCAGTGAGCTATTACGCTTTCTTCAAAGGATGGCTGCTTCCAAGCCCACCTCCTGGTTGTCATCGCTCGATCACTTCCTTTTCCACTAAGTGATTGCTTAGGGACCTTAGCGTACGATCTGGGCTGTTTCCCTCTCGACTTTGGATCTTAGCACCCAAAAAGTCTGTCTGTACAAACGATCTAGGCCTGTATTCGGAGTTTCCCTGGGGTTGGTAAAGCGAAATGGGGGCCACCCTAGCCCATTGAGTGCTCTACCTCGGGCCATCGACATCATACGCTCTACTGAAATAGATTTCGCGGAAAACCAGCTATATCCGATCTTGGTTGGCCTTTCACCCCTAGCCACAAGTCATCCCCGTATTTTGCCACATACGTGGGTTCGGTCCTCCAAGGCCTGTTAGAGCTCTCTTCAACCTGCTCATGGCTAGATCGATCGGTTTCGGGTCAAATAGGAAGAACTAGAAGATTCCACCTCTGGAAAGCGCCTACACCTAATGGCTTAAGCCGCTGTTCCCATTTCCTCGCTGACCCATCATGCGAAAGGTACGCCGTTAGAGTGAGTGCGCCCGCCGGCTCTCCGCTCCTTCGACTGATTGTTCGCATCGGATCTCAGGTTCTCTATTGCACTCCCTAAAGAGGGTTCTTTTCACCTTTCCCTCACGGTACTTGTACGCTATCGGTCATTGAGGAATACTTAGGCTTAGAGGGTGGTCCCCCTTTCTCGCGTAAAAGCGATCAGAATTCGAACACGCCGCGTTTTACTGGGAAGGATCGAACCATGGGAACGAATCTACAGGGCTATCACCTTCTTTGGCCAGATCTTCCAACCTTTTCACAATTACAGTTCACTGCGCGCAACTCTGCTGGCTCGCTTCGCTTTGAAAGCGGAGCTTGCTGCTTGCTGGTTTTTCCATCATCCAATCCACAACAAATCGAATGAAACTGGCTAAAAAGAAGTGAACACTTCTTATGTTTCAGCAGGTCTCTCTTCTGGCAAATCTTCCGAAGAGATCACCATTAAGCAGTTCATGAGAATAAAAGCAATAGATGAACTCAACACGTCGCTTCTTCCGCTCTGTAAGAGCTTGAGGAACGTCGCAGTGAGAGTATCAATCCCATGCGCGCTGTAAAGGTCCGTAACGAAAACGAGAAGACTCTCGTCGATCGTAATTCGTCCGACGCCAAGTACAGCACACAGGAGGTTTATCCATGATGTCATCTACGCAAATAGATGATCCTCTCATTATACCTATATACCACTCTAAGTAATCAGAGTGCTGGTTTATCCATGATTCAAGCAAAACTTCGAAAATGAAGCCCCTGACCTCATTTTATCAAACGCTCTCGCGTCTAGAGGTTTAGGTTTCTTGCTCATGAGGATACTATGGTGAGCTACACCAAAACGAGAAGGGCACAAAGCCCCATACGAAGGTGCAGTGATCCATAGGCCGATCACAGGTAAACCAGTTTGACTCCTGAGAGAGCGCAGTTTGGCTAAGAGGTAGTTGAGCCAGTGACGCATCCATTTTCGACCCGGAGGTCTGACCCCTTCAGGGACGGAATACGACCGGAACCCTCCTCCTCTCAACCGAACGGATGTGCGAAAATTCACACCTAGCAAAAGGTAGTGAATAGCGGAAACCGCCAAAGAGGTTCACTACTTTGAGAGACACGGGACTTAAGTCCACGCGACCTCCTTCGGTAAGAAACTTCTTGGCGAACTCGCACGCGCCGGTGGACGAAATAAGGGACTTCTCTTTCGAGATCGTCACCTTAAGACAGTCCATCAGACGCACATACTCTCTAGCTACTTTGGAGTCGGCTATGACTAAGTCGTCTCCAAGAATCGCATAATCCTGGAACACAGTTCCCGGGTAAGCTTTCGAAGCGGCTAGCCACACTAAAGCGTGATGCGTTAGTGCGAATACTGGCCACGACGAATAGAACCCAAGGGGCTGTCCTTTTGTGAAGAACCACCCTCGCTCTCGATCCTCAAAACGGACCTTTCGGTCATTAACGTTTCGGAACGAGACCCCGGTTAATATATCAAACCAGGTTGTACCCAGCGAGAATCCAAAGATTGCTCCTAGGAGTACCGCTGAGACAGCAGAGGGAAGGGAGTCGGTAGCAGCTTTCAGATCGTCAGAATACAAATTCATACGACCTGCAAGCCTTTGCAACGGTGCTGTCTGATTATACGTACCATCGGTTGGTAACAACTTTAGTACGCTCATCGTCCAGTCGTGCAAGGGACGTAATAACGTCTGCAAGATAGGATTTCCAATAGTAAAAATCCTCATCTTCCCAACAAGCAACGGCTGCGCGAAAGCCGTTGCGCGTTAGCGCATCCGTTTTCTTGCTCCCTCCATCTTCACACCGAGCCTTCCGCTCTCCGGACGAGTCCAGAGAGGCTACTTCCAAACCTGGGACGCTACTCGAAGTAATCGGTTGATAAACTCGAGAAAGCAGTCCGCAGAATCGGAGTCTGGCCAAACTGGATTCTCCGCGGCGTTGGTGGGATAGTGTACTCTATCCTTAAACAGGACACTACCTATTGTCGCAAGAGTCTCCAGCTCAAAACTACAATAAAGAGCTGAAGCATCCAGCGGCAAAGTGTGCCAAGTGGAGGGTTGAGCACCACCCGCCGACTCCGCCGAAAAGACGGAGTCCCTACCAATTTTAAACAAACTGGTATTGGGACCCGAGGTCAAAATCGGACGGTAGCGGAAACCCAAGTGCAGCGGAACCTTGGAATACAGGCCCCGAGTGTAGGACTTCAGAAAAGGAACGAGATTGTCTACAATCTGCAGACAAACCTCCTTAGCGTCCCCCGCGCACGTATATCCGTCAACTTGGATCGTGGAAGGGTCTATAAGACTACCCTTCGGACGTACCAAAATGAACCGATACAAAGTGCAGATCGTGAAGATAAACTTCACGATCAGGGGATTCGACCTCATCCTCAACCTTTTTCGAGAAAAAGGAGGGATGATTCTTGGAATCCCACACCG
>JAURVB010005832.1:0-13286 GCA_033002965.1 Piper betle
TCAAAATTTGAGCTTGATGTGTTAAAATTTGAAAAAATATTCGTCTTAACTTGGTTCGTCAATATTATCGAGGTCACATTTAACTTATAGAGTATTGAGAAGAAAATTTTAATCCTATATAAGTAAAATACGAGTTAAATACAAATATTCACTCGGCTTGAGCTCGGCTCGAAAATATAGAGAGCCGAATATGAGCCCAAACACAAACACCATAAATTTTAGATAAGTTTGGCTCAACCTACAACACATTAAAGATCGTCCAGCATTCAAACAAGTTCAAATATGCTTGTCAAAAATTATGTCGAATTTAACATTGACTAATAATTTCTTCTAAATTCATTTTTCTTTCTCAAAAGATGTACATCTTTGACCGTACCATTACATGGGGAAATAATAGTAGAGTGTAATTATGCTACCGCCAATCAGCTCTTGTGGAGGGCAACAATCTCTAGCCGTCTATGGGTCGTTACATAGGGCACCATTTTGTTTTTTTTAATAAAAAGAATTAATATTTTGCAGGAGGCATTAAATTGAATCTCATGTACTAGACGTCTTTTTACCAAGTAATAAAAAAATTGATTAATTCCTTGTTTATAAGAGCGGCGAACAGGGTGGCGGGTCTTCCGGAACTTCTTGCGGCCGGCTCGCTTCTTCGAGTAGTCGGAGGCAAGTTGGGGGCTGAAGAAGGTGGCGACATCGTCCTCGTGACAACTTGAGCTGCTACTAAGAGCACTGGTACTATTGGTTGTCATGTTGAAGTAGAGTATGGAAGCAGGGTGGAGTCATGAGTTGAAGAAGAAAGGGATTTTATAAGAGCAGGAACGTGGGGCCCTCAAAAGGATTTAGGATAAGGGAAGCAATTACTGCAACACCGTTAATTATCAGGATGCACTAGAGACATCATAGAAGAGAATGGAGGGTAAGATCGGATTAAATGGGAAAAAATATCTCCCCTAGCATGCATCCCTACCTGTGTCAAAGTTTGCCTCGGGGATGTAAACAAGTTAAATTTGCTCGAAAGTATTTTATGTTTGGCTATATTCGGCTTAAACTCGTGCTCGTTAATTTTGTACTTAAAAAATACTCGGCTTGAAATGGATAACTCGTTGAATAACAAACAAAGTTTGAATTAAGAAGTGTTTGGTTAGGCTTTGCTCAAAATTCGAGTTTGATATATTCAAATTAGAAAAAATACTCTACTTGGCTCAATTCGTTAATACTATTGAGGTCACATTGAACTCATATAGTGTTGAAATTTATTTTTTGATCTTATATAAGTCGAACACGAGCTAGGCACAAACATTCACTTGGCTCGAGCTCGGCTCGAAAACACAGTGAACCGAATACGAGCCAAACCCAAACACTATGAATTTTGGACGAGCTCGGTTCGACCCATAATATATCAAAGCTCGTCAAGCATTCAAACAAACTCAAACATGCTTGCCAAAAATCACGTCGAACTCAAAAACACCCCTAATTTGCCCGCGCATATGTATTATTATTATTAGTTTGGGAGGATGAGTTGGCAACGGTGGCCTTCCAATTGGGACGTGGGAGGGTTAGCGTCTTGTTTCAAACCCAATCTTAATTACCATAATTATGGATGTTTGAATAAGGGTTATAAATTAGTTGATTCAAATCGTTCATCACTATGTTAATGTTTAACTTATTTGTTAGTAGATCATTTCTTAGTTTGATATATGAGATTATATTTTTTCCTTGTCGAGCTCGGATAGTTAGAAAACCATTTTAAGTGCTCAAACTTAGTCTGTGTTTGGATTTAAGTTAAATTGAGACAACGAAGCCTGTTGAAGATCCCTACTAATTTCAAATCAATGATTATCTTTAATGGTTAAAATCTTAGTAAAAATTGTAACTATTAGTTAAAGTATATAAAATCCCAAGTGTATATATTTATTAATGCACATATAAAATAAATTCTAAGTAGATGATTATAAACTATTAAGTAGACAATATTAATCTAGCTGAATAATTTATCAACTTGAATATATCAGGTTCAAGTTTGAAGCTAAAGTAGACACTTTACATTTGTTCTTAAGCCTTTTACAAAGTTTATCGAACTATTCATTTTATGTGGAACACTTATCCTAACTCTAATGTACCGAGCACACATCCAAGTCAACCCCGTGTGAATAAATATAGATTGCTCACGATATAATTTATAATATTAATATTTTATATAAAAATATGGAAATAATCTAAGGGTGTATTTTGTTTGATAAATTATGAGAGAAAGTAAAAGAAAATAATTTAAGAAAGAAAAAAATGGATTCTTTTACCATTTTCTCTCATGTGTTTGGTTAGAAAGATTTTATTTTTTTTAAAGTACCATCCTCACTTTCTATCATTTTCGTACATTTTTTGTAGAAAAATAATTTGTAAAGAAGTTTTCACCACAATAAAAAATAGATTTCCTTTCTGCCATATTCTTTCAAACCATACATGCTAAAATGTGAGAAAAGTTCATTTCTCATTTATACAATCTAAACATGTGACACCCTTATTTCTGTTTATCTGAAAGTCAGATGAAAAATGTCGTGATCTAGACGAGTCGAGACAAGTCGAAAAGAGATAGCTTGTAAGACTCGATCAATAATATATATCAAAATAACTCATTTGGCATCAAGAGAATTGAAGACATACTAATAAAATATAAGTAAAATTATAACAAAAAATAACTACACTGAGCTCAGATGCATATAACGTTTATTTGTCCTCCCACTAAAGGAGACTCTCGAATCACTTAAACTCCAAAAATAACTACGTTATTTTATTTAAGATTTTGTAAATCTTGGAACAAATCCTAAATATTATTAAATAAAATTTATTCTTGGGAATCAATAGTATAAATTATCAATTATTACCTTAGCTATCGGTCCGGTGGTATTTTTAGATTGTTTCAAATAAATTTTATTTTTGTATTATATTTTATTTTTAGATTGTTTTCAACCCGTTAACCTTGGGTTGTTAGCGGCTACAGTCTCTTAGGTTGATATGGGGTATAAGAATGGAGTTTTGGTTGATAGTTGAAGATAAGGGAAAGACTTTGTATCTACATGTTGTTGGATGTGGAAGATTTTTTTCGATTGAGAGTTGTGAGTGGGATTTTATTTTCAAAATATCTTCTTATATAGTAGGCTTTTCTTTGTGTTAGGTTTCCATCACTAATTCGCATTGGAAAAACTCAATAGTCAGCTTGTGACTTTTTGTTATCAAACTAATGGTTAATGTTTTATATACTTATTATATAATTATGTTATTTTCTATAGACATTTAATGTAGTAATTTTTTAAATTTCACACATATTCTTCTATATGAAAGAGAATTTTGTTAATATTAAATAAAATATCTTTTTGATAGTTTATGAGCATATTTGACTCATAAAAGTCACCTTGTGACTTTTCGTTATCAAACTAATGGTTAATGTTTTATATACTTATTATATAATTATGTTATTTTCTATAGACATTTAATGTAGTAATTTCTTAAATTTGACACATATTCTTCTATATAAAAGAGAATTCTGTTAATATTAAATAAAATATCTTTTTGATAGTTTATGAACATATTTGACTCATAAAAGGAGGGTTTTAGAAAAATTAATCGAGTAGTTTTACGGAAAATATTTCTTTGAGTTAATTTTGCTAGAACGTCTATTTTTCAACATATTTTCCAATCTAATATCAATCTCTTCCTTTTTATGAGCCTCTTCTCGCAAATAGGCGCACCCTCTCTTCTTGCTCTCGCATCCATCATAGTGTTTGTATTTTTTTTAAGTTTGGGTTTGATTAATGAGTGATTAAATACTAATTAATTCATAATAAATTCACATTGAATTAAATTAAATCAAGTAAAGATATTTGTAATAGTTGATCATATAATTATTATCTTATATTTATAGATAAAAACATATTTTATATAATATATAGATAACTGAAGTACGCAGTCCGCGGCCACTTACTTCTTTTTGGTCACCTTTCTCCGTGGCCCGTTCGTGTGACCACAAGACAATGAGTCTCCTTCTTTAATATTACAATGCGCCCTACAATAGGCTTTTGGTACCCTCGCTTGGATGTACGTGTTTTTGTGGGTGGTCTGTACTTTACTGCTTTGCATAGCAACAAATGCGGTCAAATATTCAGCTCCTCTGCCTTAAACAAGAGTTTCTATTAAATATAAGAATTTTTATTTTCGTAATTCATAGTATTCAAAAAATTTAACTTCATTGGCAAAGACCAGTAATTTCTACCAATTTCATTTTTCATTTTTTTGGGCTAAAGATGTACGCCTCCGACCGTACCAGTGTATGGCGAAATAATATGTACTGCACAGCAGTACCCGTAAACCTTCACATTTTTTCAAGTTTAAAGAATTCAAAGGTGGAGTTGTCAGGATCCCTTGGGAATAAATTGTCGCTCATCTCACTGTTCTAAAACCCGCTTTGACAAGCACACACCCTATCTCAAGATATAGTCGTCGGTTTCCTCTATCACACATCTTACTAAAAAAGCGAAAATTTTATATATATATATATATACCTAGGTAGGGAATTACATAATATAAGCCTGAGTGCATCTTATAGTGGATCTAAGTTTTAAAACAAACTCGAGGGATCTCATCCTCAAAGGTTATTAATTCAGAAGATCGATCGATTAAACGACCTGAGTTAAGCGGGATCAAATAAAATGCACTTAACTTGTCCACTTACCTATAAAAACAACACACAATAGATTATAGAAATAAAATCAGACATGAGTCATAACAGACCTGGTAGAAGTTCCAAGCGTGTCCACATGCCGAGGTGGTGAGCTCTTACTCCCTACCTATACACAAAATCTAGAAGTTAACGCCCATTGACTAAATAATGAATCAAACTTATCATGAATATCACATATACATTGCAATCATCATCTAACAATAGTCAAACAATCAATAAAAATATCACATCTTATTCATCCCAATTTTATTACAACATTGCAGTCAATTAACATGCTCAAATTTAATTTACTTAATTAAATTACTATTTATCAATCAAATAATTTAAATCATCACTTCATTCACTGACATTTTTCACCATAGTTAATCATTCCTAGTGTACTACTAATTATAAATTTTAAATAATTAAATCAGATAAAAGTTTATACCTAATCGTAAGTCACACGACGACAGTAACAACGTTATGGCCAACTCGAGTAAGGATTGTGGAGAAGAAGGAAGGTAGAAAAAGAAAAAGGAAGTTGAGTGAGAAGGATG
Source organism: Piper betle (assembly GCA_033002965.1). NCBI lineage: Eukaryota > Viridiplantae > Streptophyta > Magnoliopsida > Piperales > Piperaceae > Piper > Piper betle. The sequence goes on from JAURVB010005832.1 coordinate 5,275, forward strand.
ATGGTGACTAAATGACAAAAGTGTGAAGTATATCGATGTCAGAGAAAAACGAATGGTTGTCTAAGAAAATGGATGGTTGTTGAGAAAAACAAATAGTCATTTAGAAAAAATGACTAGTCGTTTAGAAAAACGAATAGCTGTTTCGTAATTAAACTTGACTCTATTCTGACTCGAGTAAAAATAATATTAACTTGTAAAAAAATCCATAAAATATAATACACATCAATGACATGCTATATAACTAATAACTAATAACCCGTCCTAATATGTTATCTTGGCAGGCTCAGTCTCAGGACATTGGCATGCTCAAAACTTCATCCTTGCACTGCAGCTGTTTGTCACGCACATGCTCGCCCACGCTTGGCACCTAGCATCGGCACGCACAATCACTTGCTCATGACCTTGATCCACCAATGCTTGGTAATGCTCGTTCATAGTTGCTGGTCATGCCACTACCCAGAACCCGTCATCTCGAAGTTTACTCGATGTCATGCAACGCCATCCTCGGTACTCCTTACCAAGCCATATGTCGCTATATGCTGTCCATCACTGATCATCAGCTTAGTTCCATCCTTGATTCCAACTATAACACAAGTTAGTATTTAGTAAGTTATTTCACCACCCACATAGTACCAACTATTTATGTTGGACGTGAGATGATTAGGGACAACTGTCAAACCCTAGCTCTTCGGGCATCCCATAGTTACACCTGTAACAATTACCATAGTTTTTGCAAAATCATTTGTGATCAGGGAGATGGATTTTATGTTTTCTTATTCGTTGTTATCCCACCGAAATCTCCCCAGCATTGCCCAACATTAAATTTAATGTGATAAGTCCCAAATGATATTATCAACCAGTTCTGTTTTTATTCCCATTTCCCATGCATTCACTAAGTGTGAGCACTAATGGTAGAAATTTGGTACTTCAAAAAGCATTTTAATCACATTTACCAATTATGGTTTTTCAGACACGGAACCTTAAAAAAAATTATATGATACATGATTTTTGTATAATCACATTTCCCAATTATGCTACAAAGAATGGCCTCAGCTGCTATACGCTAGCAAAAACAAAATTGTAATTAAATGCTCAAACCGAGTGGGCCCACAGTGGGAAATAGCCGCCAAAGTCCACCATGGCTTCATCCCACTCTACCCCACACCCTTGCGCCGTCGGCGAAGGCAGCAGCAGCAGCTCCTCCGCCAAGCTCTCCATCAACGTCGGCATCTCAAATTCCGCCTCCTCGCCGGCGAAGGACCAGGCCGACCACTCTGTTTCAGCTGTTTCCGTCGGAGACGACGGAGAATTCTCGCCGGCCCCCTCTTCAGCCAGCTCTTCAGCCACTACGGGCCGGAACATCTCTGCCGCCTCGGCGGCCGCCCGCTGTATATCGGCCGCATCGCCGGTGTCGGGAATTGGAAGGAGCCAAGCGGAATCTGCGAAGTTAAGCAAGGCCGAGCGGCCCCGGAAGGCCATGGCGGCGACGTCGTGGGCCCGGGCCGCCATTTCTGCGGTCGGGTGAGTGCCGAGCCACAGTCGCGTCTTCTTATTCGGCTCGCGCACCTCGCACACCCACTTATCGCCGTTGCGGCGGCGGACGCCGCGGTAGACAGGGTGGCGGGTCTCCCGGAACTTCTTGCGGCCGGCGCGCTTCTTGGGGCAGTCGGAGGCCAATTGGGGGCGGAAGGGGGCGGCGTCGTCCCTACTGACATCGGAGCTGCTACCGATACTCATTTTTGACGTCCGAGAGGGGTCGGGAGTGGTGGTGGGAGGGTATGGGGTTGGAGGAATCGTGGGAGGGGGAGGGGGTTTTATAAGGGAGGGAAGTGGGGGCCCACCGAGGAGGTTATGGTTATACGCTATCCATTCGGAAGGGACGCGCAGATGAGTTGGCAAGTGCTGTGGGAGGACAGTGCAGTCTGCCGGCTGTCACTGCAAACCGAGTCCGGTTTTTGACTAATCACAATTCAGGCCTAAAACTTGTACGGTTTGCCGGGAATGTGAGTGAAACCACATCAAAATAATTTAACATGTTTTTTATTAATTATGGTAGAATAGTTTTAGATAATTTTCGACAAAATTGAAAACCAAACTAAATAGAAGCTAAATCACCAATTTGGCTTCGGTATTGAGTTGATTCAGTTTAGTTTTCGATTGGATTATATGCCGATATTTTGATTCGGTATTGAGTTGAATCAGTCTAATTCGGTCAGTTTGGCCAAATGCTTATCTCTTACTTTTGGTATGATAGTTTTGCAATATGTATCCTGGAAAAGGATTTATTTCAAAATTAATGTAGAAGAGTTTGCGAAGAATTGATAAGGTGAGATTAAATAATGAAGAATTTATTAAATTTTATATACATAAATATATAGATAAATTCAAAGTGCTCGTTACGAGGATATTGGATAGAAGAAGGAAGGACTAGTAAGGGAAGAAATTTTTAGGAATTTGTAGAAACATATGGAACTTATGTTGTCCTTTGTAATAACCTCTCTTAATTTGTTGCGTGTTCCTTATTATTTTATAATTAGTCGTTAACGTGTGCGATGTGCGGCTAAAGGATTGTACGATCACAGTTCAACATAAAAATAGTGTCAAAGAAAAATAAAATGAATTGAATCGAATAAGTCTTCAATTGGTGATTTAAGAAAGAAAGAGCTATAATAGTTATTTTCAATATTGTAGAGTTATAATTTAAATTTGTCAAACTTAAAGAATGAATTCTTCATTAGAAAAAGTTGGAAATATGGGTGGACGTTAGAACAATTTTCAATAAGTCCAATTATTTATAGAATTGTCATTTCACGCAACTGCCTTCTTATTATTTATAGATTTACCATTGGATATAACCAACTTGACATATTTGAGATTTTTTAATAAATTTTGGATAAAATAAAAATAAAATTTAAAAGATAATAGAAAATCTTCTCAAAGGTTAGATTTGTACATAGAGATGTCAAACATAAAAGAATATTCTTAGGTACATCTAATAATTAACCACACCCCGTATTCTTTTTAAACAGAACCTCTTATTCTCATTTTTTCACTCACGTATTATAGTCTCTCTAAGAGGTCAGGAGAAAAATTAGTAGACTTTGGGGGAAAATTTAAATAAAGTTTATCTACGAATCATCATTGTAATTTTTAGGCTAATTAAACCAAGAGGCTACCATAGTCTAGTTGAGTCCATCTTGATCTAACCCCCTTGCTAGCCTACTCTGGTTGGGTCAATGTGTTCGATTGGCTATGTCGCCTAGTTTGGTTGAGTCCTTGTGACACCCGGCTCGGTTTAGTCTTTTTACTAGCCTAGTCTGGTTGAGTTTATGCGCTCACCCTGCTTGGTTCAACAAACTTGCTAGCAAAGTCTTATTGAGTCTATGTACTACTATGACTCAGTTCAGCTTGCTTGTTCATTTGGCTTGGTCGAGTCGTAGATTTGCTTCGCCCTTTGAGTAGAATTGCTAATTCAAAGTTGCTGACTCAGTTAGTTAGTTAATTTTGACTTCATTAGCCCGAGTTGATCATACAACTCTTTTGTGGTTACTATAAATATTGTTGCTTTATTAAAGAGAGTATTTATATTGTTCTAGGACCGATATGCTAGTTAAAGAAACCACTTAATTGAGAGAAAGAAGAGCTTCTATCAAATATAAGAATTTGCATAGTCAACCCCGTGTGAATAAATATAGATTGCTCACGATATAATTTATAATATTAATAGTTTATATAAAAATAAGGAAATAATCTAAGGGTGTAGTTTGTTTGATAAATTATGAGAGAAAGAAAAAGAAAATAATTTAAGAAAGAAAAAAGGAAAGAAAAAAGAATTCTTTTACCATTTTCTCTAGTGTGTTTGGTTATAAAGAAATTTTTTAAAAAATTACCATCCTCACTTTCTATCATTTTCTTATATTTTTTGTGGAAAAATAATTTGTAAAGAAGTTTTCCACTTTGATGGAAAATAGATTTCTTTTCTCGCATATTCTTTCAAAACCAAACATGCTAAAATGTGAGAAAATTCTTTTTCTTTAGTACAATCGAAACATGTGACACCCCTATTTCAGTTTAGCTGAGAGTCAGATCGAAAATGTCGTGATTGAGTCGAATCAAGTCATGTCTTAAGTAGTTAGTTTATAAGACTCGATCAATAATATATTTCGAAGTAACTTATTTGGTGTTGAGAGAATTTAAGACATCGCTAATAAAATATAAGTAAAAGTATAAAAGAAAATAATTACGGTGAGCTTAGATATGTGTAACGTTTATTTGTCATCCCATTAAAGGAGACTCTGAATCACTATAAACCCCAAAAATAATTACGTTATTTTATTTAGGATTTTGTAAATCTTGTAATAAATCTAAAATATTATTTAATTAAATTAATTCTTAGGAAACAATAGTATAAATTACCAATTATTACTTTTAGCGTATCAGTGCGGTGGTATTTTTGGATTGTTTCAAATAAATTTTATTTATTGTATTTTATTTTGTTATTTTGATTTTTGCTCTTTCGATCGAATAAGGTTCATTTATAGGTTGAACCCATTAGCCTTGGGTTGGTAGCGGCTACGATCTCTTACGTAGGTTCGCATGGTGTACAAGGATGGAGTTTTGGTTGATAGTTGAACATAAGTGAAAAACTTTCTATTTACATGTTGCATGTGGAAGATTTTTTGGATTGAGAGTTGTGAGTGTGATTTTATTTTCAAAACTATCTTATCTTCTTATATAGCAGGCTTTTCTTTTTATTACGTTTCCATCACTCATTTCCATTGGAAAAACTCAATAGTCAACTTTTAACTTTTCGTTATTAAACTAATGGTTGGCATTTAATATACTTATATATAATTATATTTTTTAAAAGAAGTTTAATGTAGTGATTTCTTAAATTTTACACATATTCTTCTATATAAAAAATTCTGTTAATATTAAATAAAATATCTTCTTTATAGTTTATGAATATATTTAACTCATAAAGGGAGAGTTTTAGAAAAATTAATCAAGTAGCTTTAAAAAAATTATTTTCTTTGGGTTAATTTTGTTGGAGCGTCTATTTTTCAACATTTTTTCTATTCTAAAATCAGTCGCTTCCTTTTTAAGACCCTCTTTATCTTCCATCGCAAATAGGTATACCTCTCTTTTTTCTTTCACATCTATTTATAGTGTTTGTGTTTTTTTAAAGTTTGGGTTTGATTAATGAGTAATTAAATACTAATTAGTTCATAATAAATTCAAATTAAGTTAAATTAAATCAAGTAATAATATTAATAATAATTGATCATATAATTATCATCTTATATTTATGGATAAAAACATATTTTATATTATATATAGATAACTAAACTAAACATGGTTTGGTCAGCGGCCACTTAGTTCTTTTTGGGCACCTTTCTCCGTGGCCCGTTCGTGTGACGACAAGACAATTACTCTCGTTCGTGTGACTACAATTGGCTTTTGGTACCCTTGCGTGGATGTGCGTGTTTTTGTGGGTGGTCTATACTTTACTGCTTTGCATAGCACAAATGCCATTTATTAGTCAGGATATTGTTGAGGTCAAATAATCAACTCCACGGCCTTAAAAAAGAGTTTCTATCAAATATAAGAATTTTATTTTCATAATTTGTAGTTTTCAAAAAATGTAACATCATGGGCAAAGACCAGTAAGTTCTACCAATTTCATTTTTCATTTTTCTTTTTGGCTAAGGATGTACATCTCCGACCGTACCAGTGCATGGCGAAATAGTAGTAGAGTGTAATTATGCTTCCGCCAATCAGCCCTTGTGGAGTGCAACAATCTCTAGCCGTCTATCCGTCGCGGCATGGGCACCATTTTGTTTTTTTTAATAAAAAGAATTAATATTTTGCAAGAGGCATTAAATTGAATCTCATGTAGTAGAGGTCTTTTTACCAAGTAATAAAAAAAATGATTAATTCGTTCCTTATGCTTACAAAAACTTAGAAGCTTCCGCTCAAAACTGTTAAACTCAAAAGGAGTGTGCCCATAATGGTAGAACACGGAGCAGCAGCCGCTCCGCCATGCTCTCGAACGTCGGCATATCTTACTCCGCCTCCTCGCTGGTAAAGAAACCCGGTGACCGATCTATTTCAACGGTTTACGTTGCCATTAACGGAAAATTCCCGCCAGCCCCGTCTTCAGCCAGCTCTTCAGCTGCCCTCGGCTGGAAGGTGCCCGCTGTATATTGGTCACATCACTAGTGTCAGTAATCGGGAGTAGCCAAGCGGAATCAGTGAAATTAAGCAAGGCCAAGCAGCCCCGGAATGGCATTGCAGTGAACTGGGTGTTGTATATTTAACTTATACAGAAAAAAAACATTACGATAAAACTTTATTCTTCTTAATATTAAATTATCAAAAAAATAGATTTTGACAACGGGAAAATACCTGTATCCATAAAAGGAAAATTATTCTCGACTTTTTTAGGATTTGATCTTCTAAATTTAATATTGGTTTTCTAAAATAAGAGTTTCTAGATGATGGGATACCAGAAAGAAAAACTACGAGTAAATTTGGATACCATAATCTTATTAGCCTTATTTTTTATAATTTCAATTTAGCTCATCATAAATTAGAAATTATAAATATAATATCTACACATACTTACCTATAGTTATCTTAAATATTAATAGCTCATTAATCTTAACTTTAATAGATAAGTTTAATTTAGGCCAAACCTTAATAATAATATATAATACAATTATATATATATATGTATAATACCTTTAAAATTCAACAATCTCCCACTTGAACTATATATATAAAGATAATTATATATCACCGTATAACTTTATGAGCTCCAAAATAATATACATTATTATTCCAAAAATAACAATCTCGTCCATTAATTATGTTAATATACGATCCAAACAATTTTTATTATTTATATCGTAACTAAGTCTATCCATTGTCATATACATCAACATAATTAAATGACATAGACCAAGTACAGATGTGTAACATGAAAGTTACATGTAATTTGATCTAAACATACTTATTATCCAATCAACTTTATTAAATCACTCAAAATAGAGTGAAACATAAACCAAATACTACAATTCACTTAAAAAATACAATAAACAAAACAAACTCTCACTAAAGTAATATATCATCAAATGATACAATACCCAAATATACAACATGCTCATAAAATACCTTGGGCGGTAAATTTTTAATAAGCAGATCAACAACCATAGAGTTTATCCTAAAATGCTTTATAAAAACTTTACCGGTTTGAACTCTTTTTTCACAACATGAAACTTGATCACTATATGTTTTGATTTTGATGAGCTCCTATTCTTATTTGAATATAATATTGCTGCTTAGCACAACTCCAAGAAATAGCTCCAAGCAAGTAGACATAGCTACAAGTAGATCGACAACTATCTTGACATCTAGATAAATTGGAATCAGAATACCTAATAATCTCAAGTTGATGTGACTTCCGATATATAAGCATGTAATGTTTTATTCTCTGAAGATACCCTCATGACTCTTTTGGGTGCTATCCAATGATCTAATCGAGGATTACTTAAATATCTTCCCAAACATTTCAACAATATACGCAATATCTAAACGTGTACATACTTGAGCATGTAACACCCAGTTCCGGTTCACCCGTGAATCGACCCAAAAATATCACTGGTGACCAAACCTTTTTCTAAACTATTTGATTCGATTAAGCCAACCCAGATCTCCCTCTTAAAATGGTAGTGCAAGTATATAATGCGTGAATGGGATGCTTGGGTTCTAACGTGACCCTATATACATGCCATGATATGCGATTGTGCACATATAGAATAAATAAAATAAAATGGACCGGGTCTTTCCTAAAAGTGCAATAACAAATATTTATATCCATATAATTCTAAAACATGACATTTTTATTTCACTTTCATTCTAGTTTCGTTCCACAGGCTAAATGTGCATAACATGTCACAAAATAATTTAAAACAATCTCTTCATTCATACAGCTTAGAAATAATCACTCC
>JAURVB010005833.1:0-10243 GCA_033002965.1 Piper betle
ATATAAAACCCGTGACTTGAGTCGAGTTTTTACCGTTACCGAACCAGTCGGTTCAGCCAGTTGGTTCGAGTCGAGTCGGTTCACGAACCGCGTGCTGAGTCGAGGCCAACCGTGAGTTATGAGCGATGAGAGTCAGGTGTACCTGAATATCTGGTGATAACGTCGAGAAGATGGTGAAGATATGAGTTATCAAGTATATGAAAGTATGCAGTATTTTTTCTTTTTATATGTTTGATCGTAGATATAGTTCTAGAGCCGAATAACGCGTTAGGACGCGTTGGATTATATTCGGGTGGGTTATTAGTTATAGAGCATGCCATTTGGATGTTGTTGTGTTTGTTTTATTTTATGGGATTTTTCTCATATTTTTCTAGATTTTTTTAGAATTTATTACGAACTAGTTATTATTTTGACTCGAGTAGGAATCGAGTCAATACTTCATTTACGAAACTGCCACTGGAGCGTTTCTTCTTCCTCCCGACACTTCCCCTCCCAAACCCTCGCCGCCCACTGTGGTCGCCGCTGCCGCTGCCGTACGCCGCTGCCACCGATCATGCCGCCCCGCCTGCCGTGCCGTGCCGCCACGACCAACCCCGGCCACCGTCTCGCCGCCACGTACTGCCGCGATGCCACGAAGCCGCCTCGGCGTCGCCACTCCGAGCCGGATTCTGCCGCCGTTCGGTCGCCGTCGCCACCGCTGTGACCACCAGTCTCACCCTCTCGCCGTCGCCGACGTTTCCCCCATCATCCCGACCGCCGTCGAGGCCGGCCGCAGCCCCGATCGGAGCACGCCGCCACCGCCACCCACTTTCGACGCCGCCGCCGACGACCATCGCCGCCCCGGCTGCCCTGTTTGACACCACCATCGGACCAAGCTCGTCGAGCTGGTGCCGATAGACCCCCTGATTGCCCCGTCCCGAATCATCGCCGGAAAACCGCCGGAATCACTGGAAAACTGCCGACACTCGCCGGAAACCGCTGGAACCGCCGGAAAATTGGATTCGTGGGAAATTCGCCGGATCATCCGCCGAACGCACCCGGTCCAATCTGATCGGACTTCGGACGCCGCTAGGTGCCGAATTCGAGTTTCGAGCCACGAAACGGAAACCCTAGCCGTCGCCGATTTTCAACGACGCGAGGTATAATTTATTTTAACTTAATTATTTGAAAGTATTGATTATTAGAATTGCATGCTAGGATTGGTGAATTGTGTGTTATAATAATATATATAAATGTAGATTTGATTAAGGATAAAATATGAAATTTGTTTGATTGAGTGGTGTTAAAAATGGAGGCTAAGAAACTAATTAGGGTAACTAGGTAATGATCATGATCTAATGCAAACTAGCCTAAGTAGACTTGCTAGAATTGATATAGGTTGATGTGTGTTGATTGATGCGTGATTGTGTTGATTGTGTGTGCATGCTATAGGATGTGTGATTCATCATGCGGGCGTTAGTTTTTAGCTTGATTGTGTAGGTACGGTGTAGGAGCTCGCCGCACTAGGCGCGTGGACCCGTTTGGAGCTTCTACCAGGTCCGTTTAGGACTCGTTCTCTGTTTTATGCTACTCTATTGTGTATTTGATTTATCATGTGCAGGACGAGTTAAGTGGCGTTTTATCGGATCCCACTTAACTCGGGCCATTTAGCCAACAGTTTTTTCGGATTAATAACCCTCGAGGATGAGATCCCTCGAGTTTGTTTTCGAACTTCAGATCCAGCTCACGATGCCTTCGGGCCTATTGTATAAATCCCAACCCAGACCTATATATATGTATAGTTTTCGCGTTTTCAGTGAGAGATTGAATGAGGGAAATCCGACTACCGTGCTACGCGAGCGGGCACGTGTGAGTCGATAGTGGGCTCTGGAATGGTGTGCGGGCCGTTTCATTCCTGAGGGATCCTGACAACTCCACCTTTGAGTTCCTCAAACCCGGAGAAGTGTGGAGGTTCACGGGTACTGCATTGCAGCGCATGTCTAGACTTGTGGTTTCAAAGGGTACTAAAGGCGACTGCCTGAGAGTGCTCGGCCTTCGTACTCAAGGCCAGGAGTAATATGGAAGGTGCAGAGGGCGGAAAGGAATGAGATTTGATGCGAGAAGCGATAGAGAAATGGCCAAGGTATGAGAATGAGAAAGAAAGGGGGACGCTGTCGACCCGAGGGCGACGGCTCCCATATGTGCCCTGATGAGAGTTCTTGAGGAAGTATATGGTTTTCATTCAACAGGAGAGTTTGCTCTCCTGTGCCAGATTGATATTAGTTATTTTTCGGGCCGGTAACACTCGTTACTGACGGTTTTTCTATATATATGTAGGTGAGGAATGCGAGCGATGAAAGCTGTCGGGACTGCGGAGGAGCAGCACGGAACCGCGCACACATGTACCTGCCGCGTGTAACGTATAATGATGATGTGTTAATGCTATGTGAATGATAATTTGGATGTGTTTGTTTGGATGAATTGCCTGTTATGAAATGAACGGATAGATGTGAATGAGCAGGGAACCTTGAGTTCAGCCTCGGCTTAGATGAAAACAAATGAGATAATAATGGAATGCCGCGGTAGATTGTTATGTTTTGTTGTATTTTGATAAAATATTTATATACCTTTGTTGTGGACAGGTTGGCCCTTATTGCACTTTTAGGGGAAACTCTGTCCGTTTTTACGTAGTAGTATATATTTTCTTTGGTTTCTCATTTATTGTTTTGTCTTGTTTTTGCTTGTACATCATAGCATGCATGTAGGACCGCGTTAGAACCCAATTGTTCCCATTCATGCATCTCATGTTTGCATCTCCATCTTGAGACGCCGAGGGCAGATCCGGGTCGGCTTAACCGAACCCAGTAGATTAGCGAACGGTTCGGTCGCCGGTGACATTTCCGGGTCGGTTCACGGGTGAGCCGAAACGGGGTGTTACAATATACATTATTTATTCTAAATTATTATAATAATTATATTAATATTATTATAATAATATTATTAATTGTGGTGCATACTATTTATCTAGATTTGGTCAATTTTATTTTTATCATGAAGAATTAAAAAATAGTAAATTTTTTAATTTATTTATCATATATTTATATATAATTATTAAAAATAAGTAATAATCTTAAATGAAGTTTATTTACCATGTGTTAATAGTCATAATTTAAAATTTTGGGACTTGGATTCGAGTCAATAAGCAACATAATGGAGTCGACTGATTATCATGATTATTTTGACATAGCTATGCATGACATCAATGAGGTAAAATCTTTTTAAAATAGAAGATTTGACTTTAAGGTCAATCATGATGATGTCCATAGATAGATAGTTTGATCAATATTGTTCGGAGTCTATATCCTTGAGATCTATGAGATTAGCAAATAAAATATTTTATTTACTAGTCCAAATAACCACTCAACTCATGAAGTAGAATGATCAATATATAAATATCAAATATGTATATAGAAATAACAACTTAGTATTAATTTTTGAAGAGTAACAACTCAAAGAGTAAACCTTTATGAATAGAGACATGCAAAAGTACGTCTTTAATCTTCGAAGAGTAACAACCTAAAAAGTATACATTTTTATAAATAGAGATATACGTTAAGAGTACCTCTTTATAAAGAAATGCACATGTCTAAGAACAAAGAGAAAGGACAAACCGGTGAAAGTAAATATGGAGAAAAATATCTTTTTATAAATAAGTATTATCCTGCTAGCATGCGTAAAGTTTTTTAGAATGCATATCTTTTGCCAATCTAATTTGATATATATATATAAACGGGCATAAACACGAATATATTTACCCATATCAAGTCTGATAACCCGTATCCACATCCTTCTCTTACTTTCGGTGAATTTTGGAATGGGGTACGAAATATGAACCTAATTGGGGAAGATAAGAGTTTGAAATCTCTATATAAACACATAGCTATGATGGTAAGGGGGCTTGTTGCTTTGAAGAAAATTGAAGAAAAAAAAAAGCAAACAAGGAGAGAGGATGGTAGGAGCCCCTCACTGGAGATCCATATCCGGTGACCCCCCAACATATTTTTGGTGAGCTTGTAGTGCTCCCCGATATCGCCAAGTGAGAGCTTCACTGGAGGAATCCGAAGTGGGGGGCTCGACGTTGTTGCTAAGCGAAGAATAAAGGAAGAAGAAGAAGCATAAAGGAAGAAGAGAAGGAAGGGGAGGAGCCCTTCGTTGAAGATCCATCTCCGACAACTCCCTAACACACCGGTGCGGAGCTTGGAGTGCGCCCGACATCATTTAGCTAACCACCATCGCAGGAGAGCCTCATCATGGCTAGAGAAACAATGACAAAGGGTTGTTCCTTACTATTTTGCAGGTTATTTCCACTAAAGTTTGGGCCCTCAGTCCTACCAACCAAGGCTGTCATTGGCCTCACTCCTCAACATTAGACACTCCTCAACATTGCCGACACAACCCAGTTGAGATCCATTGCCGGAGAAGGTCAAAGTCACTGGAATCTCGCTTTGAAGCACCTGAATAGAATAGGAAATAGGTGAAAGAAGTCAACTTTGGAGCCTACCGCCAGTCAACCAGTACTGTTATAGACCAAGTCCATATGCCAAGATTGTAACCTGAACATCCCTCTGTCAACCCATGCCTTGCCACCCCATCGAAGAAGCCCGCTGTCACCCGAAAACAGCCTCAGAAAACTCCTGCTGAAGCAGCAAAGAAAAAAGTGTAGAAACTTGACCAACTTTGGGCCCAGGTCATCTCTTGCCACACCAACATTAACACCTGACTCCCCTCAACACCTAGAATAAAGCCTGATCGAGATCCAGCAGAGATGAAGCCACTATTGCCGGGAAATTCACCCAAAAGAGGTCTATCAGAGCAGTGTAAGAACATCACGAGACCAACTTCTTTGACTTCGTTCGAGTGATTGGAGGCACCAGTAGGACAAGCCACCACTTCCAATCAATCGCTCTTGTCTCCAAGTACAAATCCAAATCGAATACAGCCGCATTAAGCTGCCACCTTCGCCTAAAAATGGTGACAAAGCTCTACCAAAAACTAGTTTTGCTGAAACTTTCCATTGCCACCGTGGTTCACTGGTTCGCTGGCACTGCCACAGACCGTTGGACCACCTCCAAGAGTATCACCAATCGAAGATCTATTGATCTGGTCAATTGCTACCAACCTCAGCTGTCGCAAACACCATTGCTGGAGCCACCAAAGCCGTCATTGCACCGCAGTTGCAGCCGGGTCCATCAGACGCATTTAGTGGATTTCCAAGTTCACTTGCTGTACCTGTGGTTGATTGCGATTAGGGTTGCTAATTGAACGAGCCAACTCGTGAGTATTTGGCATTTGGCTCGGTTCAACTCGACTCAAAACTCGACATTTAAATGCTTGCGTTCAAACTTGAATCCTTCGAGCCAAGTTTGAGCAAGGTAGTGTTTGACTCGACTCGACTCAGTTATAACTCAAACTCGACTCATAGCATGACTCGAACTTGACTTGATAAAATAATATAATAATATAGTCTTTATATTACATTATATATATATACACTAATAAGTTTAATTGTAACTAGTTAGATTTATTTATATACAATATAATAATAAGGTAGTGAGATAGCTTAGCTGATAGGTATTCAGGTTGAAGACATGGATGTCGTGTGTTCAATCCCCACTGACTTCATTTTTTTTAAAGTGAGTTACTTTCCACTTTACAATTGAGCCGGTTTTGAACTCACAAATGAGATGGGTCTAAAAATAAACAGTTTAAGTGTATTCGAGCTTGAGCATGCATGTTCAAAACTTGTTCGATCTTGAGCTGAGTTCAAATGAACTTTGAACTATTCGAGCCGAGTTCGAACACAAGTCGAGCTTGGCTCACTCGTTCGTTTAGCAACCCTAATTGCGATTGTGACCATACCCAAATCTACGATTGCATTCATATACCTGTCTGCGACCCATATTTTAATTTGGCGCAGCATGCACCACTTGCAACCCAATGCACCCAGCATTTTCTGAAGTATGTGTACATCACCATTTGGCACACCGTGCGCCACTTGCAACTTGGTGAACCCGGATAGCAATTTGAGCATGCAGACACTAGCATTTATTTTTCCCTAAAACAACCTGAAGTTGTCTAGTTCAATAAATTATTATTCAAGAAAATAATTTGAAGGCCATATAGACCTTAGTTAGAGGCGAAGCTTTCTATCCCTGTAATACCCCAAATCCGGTTTATACTAGAAACCGAATCGGAATGTCACTAGTCTCGGTTAGGTTGGCTAACCTAAACCCAACCGTGTGGATCTACTCTCGGCGTCTCGAAGTGGAAGATGTTTATTGCTATGCATGGATGGATGCATAAAAATAAACCTAACATGAAAATACATGAATGACATGACAACCAGTTCATACTAAAAACAATGACGTTAAAAATCAATAAAAAAACACTAAAGATGATATATATATATATATATATATATATATATATATATTATATCATACATTGATATTCACACAAAATTCTAATATGCTGCATAATTTGATCTAAATCTTGGGTTTCAACCTATTTGTGCATTACATTTTGGGTTTTAGTTGGTGTACTTATTCAATAACTAAATATATTTATTAAAACATGTGAATTCAATTGTCATATCTTATATTACATCACATCATTCCCAATAACATAACACAATATTCTATCATTTGACATGTGTGCAAGAGACCTCATTGATCCTCCGTCCAGGCTAGCTCATCTTGCTCATGATCATCACCTACATATATTATAAAAACAAGTCAGTAACGAGTGCTACTTGTCAAAAAATATAACTAATATCAAACTGGCTATGAGAGCAAACTCTAATAGGAAAGAAAATATAGTAAAATCTCTTAAGGGCACCTGCTAAACTTAAATCAACTTTAAATGAACTGATTTGTAGCTATTGATGCCTCTCTCGGCATTTTCTCATTTCACTTTCTGGCCCCTTGGAACTATTATTATATCTTAAGCCTTTTTTCTTACTTCCATACCCACTCGTGTAGCACAGTTGTTGGGATTCCTGGCTTATGACTGGCTCATGCTACTTGCGTAGCATAATTGTTGGCGACTACACATACCACTTGTGTAGCATGGTTGTCGGGATTCCCGGTGTACGACTAGCACATGCCACTTGCGTAGCATGGTTGTTGGTAGCTTCGATTGGCACTTGTCACTAGCATAACATGGTTGTCGGGATTCCCGAATTACGATTGGCACATGCTACTTGTGTAACATAGTTGTCGGCGGCTTTGACTGGCACATGCCACTTGCGTAGCATGGTTGTTGGGATTCCCGGCTTACGATTGGCATATGCTACATAAATAACATGGTTGTCGGCGGCTTCGACTGGCACATGCTACTTGCGTAGCATGGTTGTCGGGATTCCTGGCTTATGACTGGCACATGCTACTTGGATAGCATGGTTGTCGGTGGCTTTGACTGGCACATGGTACTTGCGTAACATGGTTGTCTGAATTCCTGACTTACGACTGGCACATGCTACTTGCCTAGCATGGTTGTCGGCAGTTTCGACTGGCACATGCTCACTTGAGAAGTTCGAAGTTATCAAAAAGTGTGAAAACTACATATATATAGGTCTTGTTAGGGATTTATATAATAGGCCTGAAGGCAACTTGTGGTGGATCTTATTTTTGAAAACATACTCGAGGGATCTCATCCTCGAGGGTTATTAATCAGAAAAACTATTTGACTAAATGACCTGAGCTAAGTGGGATCTGATAAAACTCCACTCAACTCATCCTACAATTTGTAAAAATTAAATCACGATAGAATAGAACAATAAATCAGGTGCGAGTCCTAAACGAACATGGTAGAAGCTCTGAGCGTGTTTTAGCGCCTAAACAGTGAACTCCTACTTTGTACCTAATCGTCAGTCATGTAGTGATGGCGACGAGGTTGTAACACCCCGATTTCAGCTCGCCTAAGAGCCAAATTAGAAATATAACGATCAAGGTATGTAATGTTTAAAGTTGTTGGTCAGTAAGACTTGATCAAAATAGATCGAAACAACCCTCTTGATGTCATGAGAATGAAAGATATTGTTAAATATGTATCAAAATACATCGAATATAAACAAGAGTAAGAGAGTAATTAACTGTGTTGAACTCAAGTGTGTGTAGTGTTTGTTTGTCTTCCCACCAAAGTCAACTCAAGATTTACAAGACCTATATATATTATATGAAAAATGTCACTAACGAGTGTTTCTGGTCTGAAAAAATAACTAGTACACATTGGCAAATGAGTATTCTATTACCCACAGAAACTTATGAAAATTTAAACTTGCCTCACACCGGGCGATAAGCAAGCATACTTAAACAAGTGTCAGCTCGCATGCACGACTAATATTCATATTTATACATATAATGCTTACGCCTTCACATCTTCCATATTACACCAGCCACAGTATCTCGAGTGGCAAAAGGATTAATTAAGTTAGTGTCACAAATTTTGGAAATGTGCTGCATTACATCGTACCCTCATACTTTGCATTGCGGTCCATATATATCTCTATACCGCTCACTCTCTTATTCATAAAATCCATAAAAATGAGCGTATTTATATAATAGGTTTAGGGAAGAGGCTTGTATCATATATTTCTAGAGATTTAGTTTGAAAACCAATAATGGTTCTCATCCTTGTAGTTTTATTAAACATATGTAGAAAACACAGCTAAATGGCTCAACATTGGAAGGATCCAATAAAATGCCGCTAATGTCGTCCTACGTCTAAAACACGGTTAAACTCGACACGCAGGGGGTTGAGTAGAGATCAAGTAAAGGGAGGAGTCCTACAGGCGTGTGGTCCAAGCTCCAAGTGCATCAACACATCTACAACGAGCTCGTACTTTATAACCTACATAGAAAGCCACCACTAAGTAAAATACCAATGTCTTTATTTGATGCATGCTCGTGGTGTGTGCTCATAACATTAATACACCCTAAACACTGTTAACAAACATATAACTAAACATGTGGCACACAAATTGAGACATTATAATAATAAATAATTAATAAATAAATAAATAAACAAGTAGTGGACTCATAGATAATTATATAAATAATAAATACATGAACATAAATAATAATCTAATCACAAAATAATAATATAATTATACTATATAAATATACAGGTAAACACGAGTAAATATCAACATATACTCATATTAGTAAACATATAAATAAACAAATAAATAAATACATAATAAATAAATAAATAGTTAATACTCATTAATCATGAATATTAATAATATCATAGTTATACAATACAAGAATACATAATTAAATACAAGTAAATAATAATATACATGCGAACAAACAAATAGGTGAATAAATAAATAAATAAAATTTAGTAAACATAAATAATACTAATATTAATAAGTAACTATAACATTATTAATAATAAATAATCATATAAATATGCATTATAATCAATAAATTCACAAATAACAAGAAATGAATAACAATAATAATAAATAAATAAATAAATAGTCAGAACATCAAAACATGTTAAATCGTGTGAATATACATCTAAACTAATATGAATGTTCTCAAATTAATGAAAATGGTGAAAGAACGAACGAAAATGGTCCGAAAATGATTTGAACCGGACAGAATCGAGCTGAACGCTCATCGAGTTGGGCCAAGTCAACTTGGTCTGGGTTAAATAAACTCTTGGGTTGGGTTGGTTGGGCTGGTCTAGGTTGATGGACATGGATATGAACACGGGCTCGGATTGGCAGACTCAAAATGACCCGACAGACACGACGAGGGTAGCAGACACGAAACCAGATGCTACACAGGCAAACAGGCAATATACACATGGACGGAAAGCTCGGATAGAGACCGTCCAAAGTCAAAACCGACTTTGACTCTAAAAGTAACTCTATATACGGGAATCGAGGTAGAAGGCTAAATGAGTCTCGAACCCTAAACTCAATCAAGCTCGGCCCATAGGGGTACAATTTGGTGATGAGAAATCCCTATGCTGTATGCAAATGAAATACCCTGAAAATCGTAAACAGATACTACACGGTAGAATGACCTAGATTTAGGCTTAAAACCCTGGCTAACCCATAAGAAAAAAAATCATTTGTATACCTCGTGTATACACAGATAACTCGTGTTCTGGTGCATCAATCATAAGTATGTCAGCTACTCAGCCACCATAACATGCTTATAGGGCTATTTGGGCCCCATACTTATATTAG